>JAOTAY010059087.1:0-18728 GCA_025629805.1 Erythroxylum baracoense | reverse complement strand
TAAACTTAGATCTAGTTCTCACTCCTTCTGATGTTTCTCCTATAATCAGGTTTTCTGGGTGAGAAGACTTATATTTCCAGACTTTTCTTAAGTTAATAATTTTAGAACTATCTATCACTTTATCAGATGGATCGTTTGGTGGTGAATCGTCTAGGTTATTAACTAAGGAAGCAGATAGAGTTTCATCATCAGAATCGTCTCTTTTATCTATATGAGAATCATCATTAAATTTTACATGTATAGATTCTTCAACAGATCTAGAAACAAGATTATAAACTTGATAGGTGTGCATTAGGATATGTTTTTATAGGTAATTGGCATGTGTTTTCTAGCATAATTGTTATTCATTGTTCTAGTTTAGGATTCATTTTGTATGTTTTCATTAAGTTTGATTTCCATTATGTTCTTGTGTATTGGATGCTAATTGAGGGTAAGAATTGTTTATTTTTTTGTAGGAAAGGAGAGGAAGCAAGTTGGAGGATGAACAACAGAACATAAAAGAGAAGACAAGAGGATTACATCAGGGATCAATTCCCATGTTCATGGGAATTAGGCAAATTCCCACGGACATGGGAAATCAAGACATAATGTTTCTACCTGTAATTCTTACCCTCGTGTGAATCATGCAGATTCCCACTGACGTGGGAATCCCATCCAAAGGGAGGTTTAAAATTTTCCCCCTTCTTCATTTCATTATCCTTTCAAATTTTTACACACTCTCTCTCTAACCCATGATTCTCTCTCTTTTTTCCCTAAAAAACTCTTCAATTTTCATCCTATTCTACTTCATCCTTTTTCATGCCTTTCTACTAGAAATGCTCTTTTAAATCTTTGTACATCCTGGTGCTACCTGGGTGTATGGCATAAGGCACATTGTGTGCTTCATTGAGTATCTCATCCTTTATCTCCTTGACATTCAGAATACAAAGTCTGTTGCCTACAACTATAAGTCCATCATCCCTGACTTCCACTTCAGATTGCTTGCCATTCTTAATTTCTTCTTGGAGCTTGTTCAACTTTACATCTTGTTCTTGTAACTCCTTAACTTTCTCTCTGAGTATTAGTCGCACTCTGAAATTAGCAATAATACAATCAGGTTCCTCCTGCTTCAAGTTTGATCTAAGCGTAGCCGTCTCTTCCAACAATGGTAGATAAATTGTCTGAACAATGGCTATGGAGGATTTCCTACTCAAGGCATCGGCCACTACATTTGCCTTGCCTGGGTGGTATTCAATCAACAAGTCATAGTCTTTAAGCAACTCTAACCACCTTTTCTGACTCAAATTCAACTCCTTTTGGCTCAATAAGTATTTGAGACTTTTATGATCTGTAAAAATGCACGTCTGAACTCCGTACAAATAATTCACGTATAATGCACGTCAATAAGTACAAATTATTGCTACTAATTCTAGATCATGGGTCGTGTAATTTAATTCATAAGGCTTTAGCTTCCGCGAGGTATAAGCTATTACCTTGTCTCCTTGCATCAACACACAACCCAAGCCCTTTCTCGAAGCATCACTATAAACTGTATACCCCTCATCTCCCATGGGCAAGGTCAGAATTGGAGCACTTGTCAATATGTGCTTAAGCTCCTCAAAGCTCTTCTAGCATTCATCACTCCAAATAAACTTCTGATTTTTCCTGAATAACTTGGTCATTGGAGCAGCTATCATGGAGAATCCTTTAACAAACCTCCTATAATATCCTACGAGATCCAAAAAGCTTCTCATTTCTGCTATTATTTTTGGTGCATGCCATTTCACCACTGCTTCAATTTTCCTCGGATCGACATATCCCCCATCCTTCGAAATTAAGTGTCCAAAGAATACCACCTTATAAATCCAAAATTCACTCTTACTGAATTTAGCATAAAGCTCCTTCTCCCATAGTGTTTGCAACACTATCCTTAAATGTTCCTTTTCGCTCTTAGAATAAACTAAAATGTCATCTATAAATACTATAACAAATTGGTCCAGATATTCCTTGAAGACTTTATTCATTAGATCCATGAACACAGCTAGAGCATCGGTCAATCCAAATGACATGACTAGGAACTCATAATGCCCATAATGTGCCGTAAAGGCTGTCTTATGTACATCAGATTCCCTGATTCTATGCTGATGATAGTTTGACCTGAGATCAATCTTGAAGAAGACCTTTGCTCCTTGCAGCTGGTTGAACAGATCATCGATTTGTTGCAGATGATACTTGTTCTTAATAGTCACCTTATTGAGCCTCTAGTAGTCAATGCACATGTGCCATGTTCCATCCTTCTTTTTAACAAACAAAATTGGCACTCCCCATGGCGACGAACTTGGCCTTATATACCCCTTCTCTAATGGGTCTCCCAACAGTTCCTTAAGCTCCTTCAGCTCAGCTGGAGCCATTCTATATGGTGGTATGGAAATTGGTGCGGTACCTGGAATCAGATTGATGGCGAATTCGATTTCCTTTACTAGTGGAAAACCAGGTAAGTCTTCTGAAAAAGCGTCTAGAAATTCCCTCACAATTGGAAAATCTTCTAACTTTCCTTCGTTCACCTCAGTGCCCACAACGTATGCCAAGAAGGCTTCATACCCTTTTCTCATCATCCTGTCAGCTAGCAAAGATGAAATAGCTATTGGTGATGGTGTTTTTCTATCTCCCTTAAAAGTCACCTTCTCACCCTTGCCAAAATCAAATTCTACCTCTTTAAGGCTACACTCTAACTTTGCATGATATTTCTCCAAAGTACCCATTCTAAGTATAATTTCTAGGCCCTTTAAATCTAAAGGCATTAAGTCCACTACCAGTGTAGCACCATCAATAAAGAGTTCTCAATCTCTATACGCTTGACTTATTATCACATTCCTCCTTAAAGGAGTACTAACAATCAATGGACTATCCAATGGCACGAAATTAACACCATGTAATGTCATGCTTGTAGAAACAAAAGAATTTGTGGAGCCGGAATCAATCAATAAATACACTGAATTAAATACTCGAGCCATACCTATAAAAACTTCAGGTGCTCCTGTAAATTCATCTCTGGTTATGGCAAACACCCTTGCCTGTGCTTGACCCCTTGGCCTTCCGGGAGGAATAGCCTTCTTTGTCGCTCTAAAACTTCCAACCTCAGTGGCTGGCCTAGTTCCTACTGTTTTAGCTCTCTTTGGAGCTTGCATCTGCGACCCATCTTGCCTTGGTGCTTGGGGACATTCCTTGACCATATGTCCCTTCTCTCTGCATCAAAAACATACTCAAAGTAACTTGAGGCACTTTTCTATGTGAAACTTCCCACAATGTTTGCATTGGGGGTTCGTATACCTACTCCTCTCCCATTACCTATACGCTTCAAGTATTTTAAAGGTTTTAAATAGATTAAAACTTGCCTCATTAATTTTTGAAGAAATAGGCTAAAACAATTTGTTGAATGTAAGTGCTGTTATCACTTCAACGCTTCTAATTTAACAAATATGGTCTTAATTTGTATAATAACAGCAAGTTCTAGAATTGTTCAACTATGCATAAGAACACATATGAAAGAAATAAAAGAGATTAGAAAGTTCGAAAATTTTGCTCTTAGGCTCAAAAGTTCACTAAAAAAATGGGTATGTATATATAAATAATATGCAATTTCATTCAATATGATTATTTCAATGAATACTAATAATATAACTTGTAAAAGTAATTTTATTCTAACATCATCCTTTTACATACTAATTCAAGGCAATCTCTAACAATGAAATAAAGTATATAGGGACAAATTTCAATCAACTCAAAATATCATTCAATAAACTTTAATAACTGAGATTATAATAAGCTTTAAGAAAATCTTTAATCCCTTCCCTGCACTTAAATTCATACATTGTCCCTAATGTACACATTATAAACATATATTAATAAGTGAGAAAGTTAAGTGGTACTTTCCTAAGTAAGATGATTTTCTAATTCTGATCCATCCAATTATCATCCTTACAAGATATAAAAGAAAAAGGGTTAAAAAGATAAAAGAAAATAAAAATAATAAAAACAAAAATAACTAAGAAACATGAAAATAAAATAATATAAAATAAAATCTACCCTAATTAATGGGTTGCCTCCTATGCAGTGCTTGTTTAACATCATTTGCTTGACGTACCTTGCATGTGACTCTCATCTTAGGTCTATAATCAGTGGCTTGCTTCTAATCGTTTTTGTAGCCTGTAAGTAAGCCATCTATTGTAAGATAATAATGAGAACATAATTTATCAAATTAATAATTCCAATGGACTCTATTAATGCTCTTTTCAATAACAAACTATTAATAAAATGAAGGAAGATAAAACTCCCTAAATCATCTATTGGCTCAAACAGTTTTTCTTGGAGGAAGTAGGAACCCTCTGTACTTAAGGTCACTACCAACGCCTCATCAACAATTTCCTTACTTAGTTCCTCTATCATTTCTTCCTTAACCATCTCTGTCCACTCTTTTTCTTCTTCTTTTTAGAAAAAGATATAAAGGTCATCTTCTTCAGTAACGTCCTGCCACTTCTCTACTTCCTTTACTTGGACAGAGGTTTCTTCGTCTTATTCTTTAAAAAGTTCTTCTTGGAATGTTACTCCATTCATAAAGCCACTTGTCTTGTCTTCACTCTGGAATTCACGTCAGTTAACTTTCATTTCAACCAAAAGTTCCATTATTTTGTCTGAAATACTCTCTTCCTCTTCCTCTTCTCCTTCTTTTTCTTCTTCTTCTTCTTCTAAAGGCTCTTATTCACTAATAAGGGTGATTGACATTCTGCATTCTTTAGCATCTGTTTTGATAGGACTAGGAAAACTCACCTATATCTCGTCATACATTATCTTCATCAACTAGTTGATCTAATTCACCATATTTTGTATACGATTCTCTGTTTCCTGATGTCTCATGATTGATTCTTGAATAAAATTAGCCATCTTATCTTCTAGAGTTAGCTCCTTAACTTGCGGTGTTTGGTACTATAAATAATCAACTGGAGCATAATCATTCCATCAATAAGTACAAGAACTGCTTCATTTTAAATTGTAACTATTCTCGTATAGTGTACCTTAAGGTTAGTTGTACATACTTAGTTTCTCCCATGTATAGGCCGATGTTTGACATTAATGATTGTAATTATTACTTCCAAAAATATCGTAACATGGCATGGATATTGGTTGAGCCTCTAAAAACATGTCAGGGAACCTCTCTCTACAATATAATGATGCTACATATTGTGAAGACACATCGTAGCTTCCATAAGAGAATTATCTGCTCCATCCTTTCCATCATCAGTTGTGGTGATGTCGTTATACCTTAATCCTTAAGATAAACCAAAAACACATTGTTAATATAGAGAAGTTCAAAAGATAATTAAATGAATAAACCAATAATACAATAAGATACAATAAAATAAAATAAAATAAATACAAAAAATAATGAATAGAGTAATAGCATTCAAGTGTTCCTAATATCAATGTCCCCGACAATAATGCCAAAAACTTGATTGACCTAAACTTAGTCAATTATAAATTATCCATAAGTGCACAGAGTAGTTGTAGCTAGTATTCGCAAGTATAGGTCAATCCCATGAAGAAAATAAGTATTAGTAATTACTGATATCCTATTATCTAGTCTACAAATTTAATTTTGATTTTTAATTAAATAAAATAAAACTTAAGCAATTAAAATAACAGAGGCAACAATATTGAATAGAGAAATAAGAAATCACTTAGAAAATTATTGATATCGAGAATTAGTGTCTCGGTTACGAATCCCTGATATTTGCTTAATTGTTGATACATTTAATCCCTGACGCTTAATGATTAATGATTTAAAATGCATAAGACACCCACTTTAGTTAATATTTAATCTTAGGTACAATTTGGAAGCATTATAGCTAAAGCGAGCTAAAAACATACTCGCTGAGCCAGCTTCTTGAGATTCACACTCACTTGTTTTATGGAATAAGAAGGAGAAAGATTAAGCTAAAGGAGACAAGAAAATATCAAAAGGAATGAAGAGCGACATAGTTATGGCCGTAAGATACATCTCACAGCAATGACAAATAAGTCAAGGCCACGTGACACAATTGTCATGCTTATGACACAATTGTCATTGGTGTGACATTAATGTCATGGGCGTGATAGCCCATGTCACACCCATTACACATGCTCACAGGCGTGACACACTAATTCACATTTGTGAACTTGCTACTTGTCCCTCTTATAACCTAGTTTTTACTATAAAGGCATTAAGTTGTGATGGTGGATAGGGACTTGAAAAACAGACATGATTTTCTTCATTCCTTCTTTGGTTTTTGACATCTCAAAGGTGATCCATGAGTCTTTCTTAGAGATTGATGGAGAAGATGGAGAGCTAACCTTCCCAACACTGGTTTAGAGGTGAAACCAAGCCAAGGAGCGCATTTAGCAGATCGTCTTTATATATCATGTTCTTTCCCTCTTTTCAGATTGTTTACATTATCTTATGTTTATTGATTGGGTATTGTGTAAAAATTATTTTGATGCTCTATATCTCCAATCATTGTATGTGAATTTTTAATGTATGGGGCATTAATTTTATGTGTCGGATTAAGTTTCTAAATAGGTGGAAGTTAAAGCCACCAGAATTGAAAATTCTAAAGTTTTTGCAAACTTTGTCAAGTCTAACATTTTTGCTTAGTTTGGAACATCACAAGCATTGATTAATGTCAGGGGTACTCATTTTTGCAATCGAATGGTGTGAAATTTTTCTAAAAAGTACCATGTCACTCACAAGGTGTCCACGGTCTACCATCCATAGACAAATGGACAAGCAGAAGTGTCAAATAGAGAAATCAAGTCAACCCTTAAGAAGATGGCCAGCCCAAATCCTAAAGATTAGAGTCAATGACTTGATGATGCTTTTTGGGCATATAGGACTTTATAGAAAACACCGATTGGCATGTCTCCATATTGCTAATTTATAGAAAGTTGTGTCATCTTCTAGTGGATATTAAATAGTGAAAAAATTAAGCAGTGCAATATGGAGATGAATACGGCTAGAGAACATATAAAATTGCAACTACAACAATTGGAAGAGCTTAAGCTTGACTCTTACAAGAATGCAAAAATTTACAAGGAAAAGACAAAGCAATTTCATGATAAGATGATTGTTGGGAATAATTTTGTTCTCGTATGAAAAGTTCTTCACTATCATTCATGACTTAAGCTTTTCCCATGTAAATTACATTCCCGTTAGATTGGACTTTTTGTTATTACAAATATTTTTTTCGCATGGTGTAGTTAAGATGGAAATGTTATGGACAAATAAGAAATTCAAGGTCAATGTTCATGTTGAAACCCTTCTATGAAGGATTCCAAGTGGAGGACGTGGAAGTGATAGGGTTAGAAAACCCTCATTATGAAGATTGAGTAACATGAAGTTGGGCTAACGACGATAAGAAAAGGTGTTAATTAGGAGGCAACCTAAGGGAAGTTAATTTCTGTTTATTTCCATTTTCACATTTTCTATTTTTGTTAAATGCTTCATTTCTTGCATTTTATGTTATATTAAGGACAATGTAAGTTTTAAGGGTGGGGGTGGGGATGTTAGTTTTTATGCATATTTTTAAGCTTAATTTTTGCTTATATAACTTCTTAGGCATTTTCAAAAACAAACAAACAAGCAAACAATTTCTCTTTTTCTATTTCTTTTAAAACTATATAGTCATAATTAGAGCATGAATTGACTAGAAAAATCCATGGCAACTTTAGCATGTACTTTTGTTCTTATGATTGGTCAATATGAATTATCTTTAGAAGAGTAGTGACTAGTGGTAGACACAAGCCACTAAGATTTTAAGCTTGTATAGACTAACACATTTATATCACTATCATTGTCTTTTGTTTATGTGTGACCTTCATGATATGTAAATCCTAACTTTTCCTTAAATTTCTATTTGAGATTAAATTTTTATCACATGCATGAACATGAAAATGATTATGCATTCTTTGTTTTTACAAGCTATGTTAGCCAAATAGCCTACCTATTGATATGAATTTTCCTTTATTAAGCCACCTTGAGTTTTATTTGCCTTTCTTTTTTGTGCTAAACACATTACATTCTTTAAATTGAACCAAATTTCCTATCTAAGTCTTAACACTAGTAGAGCATTTGTTAACTTATGACAATTGTGGATGTATAAAAATATAAGTGTGCGGGTGTGCATATTTATGGGATGGTTGTTATTTTTAGGATGCCATATGAAATTCCCATATCGATGTAGCTTCGTTAAATTTCTATTAAAAAACAAATTGAAAACGAAAAATAAAAGTATCAAGGAGGAAGTACATTTGTTTGCAAAGTTGTTCATTTGTTTTCTCTTTCTAAATTTGTATCGAATGGGAGATTTGAGTATGTTGCATATGAGGTAGATTTTGTTTCGTAAGCATCACTGCTTATAGTTTCAATGTATTGTTATCAATGATTTTTATGAGTGATTCCTTCTAATTGGTTATGCATCATGTAAATTATGGTATGAGAGCTTGAATTTGAGCTATGAGATATAATAGTTGTATTCATCATAGTTGATGGTACCCAGTTTTGAATGAATGGTAGCATGTGCGCTTGATGTTTCTTTGAGAGTTACTTTTGCTTCACTACCTTGATGGCTTTTATGCGACAATACCTAAATACATCTCACCTTACCCTTACCCATATTACAACCTTAGAAAAGTCCTTGGATTCATGATTATGCATGTGACTCTTACTAGTGGAGAAATGAAATGATATCTAAAGTTGTGGAATGTCATGATCATGAATGGTGTTCGAGTGTACTTATGGATATATCTTAAACACATGTTTTCCAAGTCTACCTCTATATTACTCAGTTTCTAAGGGTGATGAATGTTGATTGATCATGAGTATAAGCGTTGAATGTTGAGTTCTTGCTATGGTTTTTAAAAGTTATTCATCTTTGCTTATGACTATTTATTTTGGGGAAATATGGAAAATGACTAGGTGTTTTGGTTTGTCACTTTGGTTTTGATAATTTTCCCAAGGACAGTTAAAAGCTAAGTGTGGGGGAACTTGATATATGCTTAATTGTTGATACATTTAATCCTTGACACTTAGTGATTAATGCTTTGAAATGCTTAAGACACTCACTTTAGTTCATATTTGATCTTAGGTACAATTTGGAATCATAATAGCTAAAGTAAGCCAAAAGCATACTCGATGAGCAATTTTCTTTAAATTTAGACTCACTTGTTTTCACGGAATAAGAAGGAGAATTATTAGAGATAAAAGAGACAAGAAAATATCAAAAGGAATGAAGTGTGACATTGTTATGGCCATAAGATACATATTACGGCCATGACAAATAAGTCATGGCTGTGACAGGTGTGTCACGCCCATGACACAATTGTCATGGGTGTGAGAGCCTATGTCACACCTATGACACATGTTCATGGGAGTGACACACTAAGTCATGCCCATAAACTTGCCACCGGTCCTTCCTTTAACATACTTTTTTACTATAAAAGCATTAAGTTGTGACGACAAACAGGGACTTGAAAAAAAAGAAATTTTCTTCATTCCTTCTTCAATTTTTGACATCTCAAAGGGCTTTCTTAGAGATTGATGGAGAAGATGGAGGGCTAATGTTTGATTTTTTTATGTGTATAAGTTTTAATTGATTAACCTTGATAATTCGCAAGCACACGAATCACTTAGTACCTAAGTTGTCGATCCCACGAGGAGGGATAATCTAATCATAAAATCTAAGGCCGAAATCAATTGCAGAAATTCAAAATGTAACGAAACTAAAACAAGAATTCAATTTAATCAATCACAAAAATATTAACAATTTAGCAATTGCAACACACACTCAAGACTCAACCTAAGGAATTACCAATTGAGAGAAAGGAAATTTTACCTATTTTAACTCTAGCTTAATCAATTATGAATGACTAGATTATTGGTTCCAAACTATCTTAGGGTTAATTACTCAAGTTATAACCATTAACACTAATTTATAATCCCTAATCAGATTATAGGAATTGCAATTTTTCAATTATCAACCTATCCAAAACCCTAATTAGATCTGAAGTTGGCTAATAAACTATCGAAAACTTATACAAGATCTCTCTTTGCACAATTTACCGATTTGATTTAATTCTTGCTATATTAAATCCCCTAACTCTTGTTAAACCAATTTAATTATTTTTCACTCGATTCACCCTCTTAATTTATCACTGAATTATGCTATTGCAAAAATTAAATCACAATAAATCTAGTAAAATGTAAACAATCAAATTTCATTAAATCAAAGATAAAACCCCGAAGGTAGGTTTACAATATCATCAACATCTAAAAATCCTATCATTAACTATTATTCCAATTCTATACAGTAATAAAATTGAAAATAACAGGAAATACAAAATTGAACGGACGACGAGAGGTAGTGACATCAGGAATGTAATACCTTACTCCCATCTGACACGTGCCTATACGTCCTTCTGACATTCGAGCATATGCCCGAAGGAAATAGTGCGCTAGAGCAATCACATCACTTAACATGGCATCATAATTAAAATGCTAATACTCAATATCTAAAACTCAATTCCTCATTTTCATTTCATAAAAACATATGGTACATTGTAGCATTACACTACATGATCCATATATATATATATGCAATATCAAAAACTTATCAAATTCTACAGCTCTATTTACAAAATGTGCTACATGAATGAGGAATTATACAAAACTTTATCTAACTCTTCAGTCTTAGCTGACCAACCTTTTAGTCATTTCTTCTATCTAAAACACAATAACTATTCCTCTTCTAGAGCGGCTTAGCAACTAAGTCACCTCTCTAGTACTTGAAAGTCCACATTGCAATTTTGGTGAGTTTTACAAACCCAGTGAGCAAACCATCATCGATGTACTCACTTATAACATATAACACAACGATTTATATTCAATTCATATAACCATATAATTCACATCACTTTATTAACCATCATGATCAATCAAAGACAATTTTTGTTCATTTATTTCATATTTCACATTCAGAACAGTTCATACAACTCAATTCGATCATTCATATAATGCCTATCAAATTACATGTCCAATGGTTATGAGACTCACTTTCAATTATTACGTTGCTGTGATCGAGTGCCTTTTCACTGTCTTATATCCATTGTGGATATCAGGCTCATTATACATAGTGAGCTAGAGGCTCTTACCACATTCTGAGCTTTAAGCTCTTTTTTTATCACAACTGCCTTTATCTTATAATGCTTTCATGTAATGAAATGCATCATATGTATTCAATCAATCACTTGTGTCCAATCATTCACATTCATATTCTTTTTCAGACCTAAGTCCAGCATTCAACACTAATGTTGATTACACTTATTTATATCAAATTCACATACAATGAGCACTTTCAGTATGATTTTTATGCATCAAATGCCTCGAACATTCAATGTCCAAAACCTATACATTCACATCACATAATAATTCAATACAGAAATTAAAACAAACAATTTATCAATGTGAGACCATCTAGGTTACTTCCAGTATGCGCTAGATAGTTATTACCTTCATGTCCCGATAATGTTTGGATGTTGTTGCTCTATATTCTATATCATACAAAACACATTTACACACATTACAACTTTGCACAATCATATAAGTACTCATTTATACACATATGTATATATGGGTTATGTACAATGCATGCTCAATGACAATCCCAGGTATATTTCGTTAATTCACTACTTAAAATCATTCAACATTATCTTTCAATCATTCTTTAATACCTAATACACTTTACTCACTTTAATCGCCTAATTCATCATCAACTAGGTTCATTCAAGGTCTCATTTAAGCCTTAATACACCATAAGGAAGTACCTTAGCATTAATTGGTTCAAACATTACTCAAAAGACAACCTTTTTACTCCATATATCTACCCACGATTGTGGTGTCCCTTCCACAATCATGATGGAACCTCATGGAATTGGCCACGAATGTGGTGATTAGGCCACGATCATGACAGAACCATATCTTTGTCAGGCCACGATTGTGGGGTGAGGGCCACGATTGTGCCCTACATTTTCTTGCTCCATTCCCATGAACTCAACATATAGGCTAACATCAATTTCACTCCAATTTTCCAGTATTCACATCCATTTATGCAACTTCATTACATGCTAATTCATCTACCATATTAGTTACATTAAAATCAACAAAACTCTACTCATTTGATTCGTCATCATTCACTTAATCTTATCACATATGCATTCTAACTTTCTCCTTATTATACTCAAGACATATCATGCCAAAATAATCATTTCTACTTCATTCCCCTTTTTATTCTCTCCTCATTTCTATCTTAATATCAATCATAAAGCAATTTGTAACTTTAGGTTCATCAATTTTATATAAAATAGAACATATCATCTTCATATTCTAGTTTACTAAATCCTTACTTCTTCCCATTCCAAGAGCATTATTAACACCTTTCTTAAACATAAATATGTTATTTCATTATACCCTTAGTTCGTAACCTAATTCATCCACAATTTAGCCTATACTCATGATTTTCATATTCTCAAAATAAGAACAAAACATATATATTCATTCATCGATTCGCTACCTTCATTATCACACAAAAATAGAATATAATCACATCTCTTCATTTTATAACTATCAATTCTCATTCTACCACCACTTTCATTATTAATCATCTTAAAAGCACCTCTATCATAACTCATACTTTATCACTCGTCATAACATGAAAGAAAGGCATAACCTTACTTACTTCTTCATCCACGCATCATCATATTTCAACTTATTTTTCATAATCATTCATCCCTTAATCTTTCATCATAAATGCTTTTTATTAAGCAATTCATAAGCAACATTAGCACCCTAAAAATTATAACATAAATCTCTTTATTTATTTATACCCATGTTAAAGCATATATGGATAGTTGATTCATTGGTAACTACCCATGAAGATCAAAGTATAACTTACTTGATAAAACTCCAAGCTCTTCAAAATCAAGTGAACCCTAACTTTCCATATATCACGTGATCATCAACATGGAGATAGGTTAGGTTAGGTTTTCTAATGGTAAGATGTTAAAGACAACAAAATGGAAGTAGCAAGGGAAGGGTGAGAGAAAAGTTCACCGTTGATGTTTGGAGAAGAGAGTGTTCTGAAAATGAAGAAGAAATGAAGAAGATGAAGAAAAGAAGTATATGTCTTAAATTAAGATTGAAAGACAATAAAATTGTTAGTCTTTAATATATAAGAATCATGTGGGATGAGTGGTGAGAGGTAATGAAACTTGTCACTGCCACTTGTCACCTCCCTATGGTTCCATTTAACCCTTTTTTAAAAGCTAGTCAACTTGTCTCCAAATTCTAATCCAATTGTCTCCTAACTTTCTATGACACTTGTCATTAAATCCCAAAGCCATATGTTAATTATTTCTATTATCATTCATCACTTATTTCTACCACCATAAATCAATTGTCCTGCCATTTGACATTTTTCTCAGTCCAAAAATACTCAAAATCTCATAAATTTTTGAAATTTCACCAAAAATCCTAAATCAATAATTATATTCACTAACTCAATTTCCAAGACATATAATCCACAATTCATATCATAATCACATTAAAAATCATTTATACCTATAAAATATCAAATGAGTGTTGAATAGTCATTGTAATGTGTGCAAAAGTCAAATTTATATGTATGTATAATATATTATGCATGAGCATGAAATGCATTTTCCTAATTTCTCATTAATATCTCTCGTGTACATTATTCTAGGGTTCTAACCCTTAGTATAGGAAAATAGGATGTTACAGGGAAACTCCTGATCTAGGAAGTACATCGAGTTAGCTTCTTCTCCTCTCTCTCTTCCTTCTTCTCTTTCTCTATCTCTCGATAATTCTCTCTGGGGTTTCTCTGAAAGTGGTTGACGTAAAAGCTCCCTCTTCTTCTTTGTTTTATTCTTTAAAAGCTTTTATGTTCTGAGCAGTCCTTGGATTTTTTCAGGGTCCAAAAGATCCGAAAAATCCCTCGAAACTTTACGTTTTAGCATGTCTGCCCGATGTAGGCTATGATCATATGCCATATCCGAGCCTTTTTTCATGATCGTGGGAAGCAGGCTATGATCCTAGGCCATGTCTTGGTTTTCTGTCACAATCGTGGCATATGGGCCATGATCGTGGGCTAACTCCAATGCTTCTATCACGTGGTCTATTATGCCACGATCATGGGCCGTTGTTTCAGCCCTAGTGTCTCTAAAACTTCTCTGTTCTTTAATTTTGACCCTGAAACCCTAACAAACACATCTAGGTACCTTAAAAAACATAATAATTAAGCTTAAAGACTTGTACTAACCCATAAACACTTAAAACATAAATATTTGACAAACTAATACAATTATAACCTATACACATACTAAACGATTGAATTAACAATTAAATACATATCAAACTAAGCCTTAAAAAAATGCAATTCACCCTTATCAACATCTCCACACTTAAAGGGTGGCTTGCCTCAAGCAAACAAAATAACAAACATATAAAATCACACAACACACAATGCAGTAATGAGACAATGGCTTCAATTTCATGAAATAAATTTAATATAAAACATAATCATTCAACTTATTTCAAATCATTAACATGCAAAATCTACGTCTAGGGTCTTTGAACTAAATATACATATTAATCCAGATTTAAGTGTTAATTTATTTACCCTTTTCAATTACAAACACACATTAATAATTATTTGGTCATTCAAAGTTTGTAACTACTCCTAAGTACGTTTTCATGAAAAGTCAAGCTATTACAAGTTTAATAGGTTTTTATTAGAAAACATTTTTTATTTTTTTAAACAAGGACCTAGTCTTTTACCCGAAGGCAAACATTAGTGATGAATGTCGATCCAATTACTCGACTAAGTCATTTTTGATTAAGCTGCTTAGTTGAAATGTCATTATAACCTTTTGACGCGGAGGCGCATATTTGTGATGTGTGTCGATTCGGTTACTTAGCTATATCATGTTCTCAATTGGCTACTAGCTCTATTCGTAACCCGATGGTTAGTGAAATTGTAATTTATTTAAAATTAACAACAAAATTTTTTTATTGCCTAGCTACTCATTTCCATGAATAAAATACTAGTAAAGCTATTTAAGTCAAAGAATCTCAAATTATGAATGAATGTGACAATTTAGAGGGCTACAACTTAACACTAAATCCTAATTAAGCTGCATATTTAGCCAACGAACCCAATTCACTAATTTTGTGAGCTAATGATTTTTCCCAACCTAATAGGCTATGTTCAAAATTAAATCAATTTCAATCCATCTAAGCCATTGACACACTCACATGATTCAAAAAATGCAACCTACCCAGTATCATA
The DNA here is from genome assembly GCA_025629805.1 of Erythroxylum baracoense. NCBI lineage: Eukaryota > Viridiplantae > Streptophyta > Magnoliopsida > Malpighiales > Erythroxylaceae > Erythroxylum > Erythroxylum baracoense. The sequence continues at coordinate 3,300 of JAOTAY010059087.1, read as the reverse complement.
CAATATACAAAACTCACATTCAAAGCAAAACACATAACCCTCCCAACACTTGAACAACATGTTGTCCTCAATGTGAGAAGGGAACAAACAAACACATATGGAAATAAGACACATAAAATTAAAGTAAAATAGAACATAAGTAAAAACTAAAAGTTGAAAAGAAAAGGGTTAGAATAAGCCCTCATGGTGATGGAGATAGGAATGGTGTTGGAGGTGGCGGTTGGACGCCTTGAGCCTCGAAATAATGATGGATACAACTTATGTCCCGGCTTTGATGTCATTAAGTTCGGGCCATCTCCTTCATTTTTTAGAGTTCTTTGCAAGTGTATCTGTGATTACCTTGGTGTTCACAGAGATTGTATCAAACACTTTCTTCTAGCCCAGTTCTTTTATTTCTTCTTCCTCCTAAGACTCCTCACTAGTCGAGTCCTCTTCTACCTAATGAGGCAGCGTTGTACTCGAACTCGCCTAACTAGCCCTATCTTTGCGTGCGTCTTTTGGCTGATATCCTGGAGTTCCATGTTATAGGACTTAAAGATTTCAACACGCCATAGATGGGGATGATTTAGGAAGTCTGGGATATAGACAATTAAACCACTACAGTCGATGCCATAATACTCAGCAATGGCAAAAACTAAATACCCCATACCTAAATTGTTGCTCCTTTTTTGTAGAGCCGCAACAATAGTGTTCAAGACATGTGTGGAGGTACACACTGGAATTCTGTGATCTATGCACCACAACATAAAAATTCCTTTGTTGAGCACTTGTTAGTTTCTTATTTATCAAAAACCAGTTGGCATATGAATTTGTGCAATAACAAGTGCTCATAGGTCGTTATGATGTTATTACGGGCATTTTTGGCATTGAATCACTCTAATTTAATGACCTCATTCCAATAGCGAAAAGCACGAAAATCATCGTGTTGATCAATATTGGAAGACTCTGGGAACCCACACATATTGTACATGATTTGGATGTTCAACTTACTGTTGAATGTGAAACAGACTACTCGTTTTACGCTCAAAAATGCAAATATACTGGTCGTGACTTGTAGTAATAAGCAGATATTGATCTCACAAGGATTATGCTTGGGTACCAATGAATTCAGATTATTCTTTGTTTAAGAACCCAAATTATTTATGGAAATAAAATGGAAAATTTTAAATTAAATTAAACAACTAAAAAACACAGATAATAACTCATAAATGCAGAAACTTGGAATTCAAGATTTTCACGACCAGAGATCACTTTTTTCCTTATCTTGTCTCCCTCTTATTTTGTTAATTGAATTTTGTTTCACCTAAGATGTACTAATGTATTAACTGCCCTCTCTCAAGGTGTAATTAATTGCCCATAACCAAATTAAATGTAAATGATTAAGTAGTCTCTCAATCTACAAAATCAATCCACCAATTTAATTAGTTATTAAATTATCCTATGGGTGATCAATTAAATTAGCCAATATCTCTTTTTGAACTAATCAATTAACTTAATGAATGTAGTTTTATAGAATTCCAACTCTCATTGTACAATCCTACATAAATTACCCAACTTAGTCTCCCAATATATTGCAAGGTATATACATATTCAACGTTCATCAAAATCATCTATCATTCAAATCAACAAAGTAGGAGTTTAATAAGAAGTTCAAAAGTAATCTCTACAATTAAACTAGCCACTCATGGTATCAAAAACATCCCCAACATTCAAATAATCCATCATACAACTGTTTGTTAGAAGAGAAAAAACAAAAAAAATATAAATGAATCAAACTCCTCCTTTTCTTTGCCCGAGTCTCGAAAATCTGACGTTGGTATGCTCTTTTCTGAATTGTGGATAATAAACCTTGAATCTCTACATCTCCCAAAGCTCTAAACCTACGTTTTTACTAAAGGAGGAAAGTCTCACATGAAGCTCCCTTGTCTATATGGGTTTATTACCTTATATAGTCATGAAAACCTAAGAAGTAAGGGAACCATGCATATATCTTCGGGTTAGACATCCCACGTTCATAGGTTCTTGCATTATAATTCTTCCTCTTCTCTTCCCCTTTCTTAGTCTCTAGCTCAATGATAAAGGTTGCCACCTCTATTCTTAGATCAAAATAATCAATTTTTACCGTAAATCAGTATCAAACATAAAAGAAAAAAATGAAGATTAAACTAAAAAAATTCATACAAAATAAATCCTAAAATACAACAATAATAATCTATTATGTAAGAAACACATGCCAAATACTTAGAAAAAACACACACTAATGCATAACTATCAACTTCCCCATAATTAAATGTTTGCTTGTCCTCAAGCAAAATAAACACAACCAATCAATTCTATCACTTCGTTTTCACAAAGATCAAAACATACAATCCCTCAAATTTTAGCCAACTCAAATATCAAGCTACTGCACATATCATGACTACTTTTTATTAGTGTACATAAGCAAACTCAACATATGGAACCATCACTCAAAGATAAGTATAATTGAAAAATGAATCTTCCTCACGATCTCACTCATTTCTCTTAAGTGTTTGATGGTTAGTGTTTCGCTCAAGCTTCCTATAGGAAACTCTACCTGAGGCTTGCTAATACACCAATTCTCCTCTATAATGATTGCATGCATAAATAGTTTAAAAGGACTTGCTTAGGGTTGTAATGCGATAAGGGTTAAGGTGGGTAAAAAGGGTAAAGGGTTTAACACAAGCATTCGTAAAGTAATAAGTGCACAAAGGGATAACAAAACATAATTCTGAGATACACAAGTGTAAATAACAACTATTCCGCACCTATTGATGCTATTAAAATCTTCTTCTATTTTTCTTTTCTTTTCTTATTTTTATTTTCAAATGGAAGAAACAATGAATGAAATAACAACTAAATACAATGTGTTTCAAGAGCAGGAGTATCACTCAACTCATCTCGAAAAAAATTGTAGCAAAAATCCAAAACTAATGCATCACTTAATACTCTACTAAGCTTGTGAATGGGTAGGTTAATAGGGTTTTAGGTTCTTTTTTAAATTTTTGGGGTGTTTTCAAGAAACAAAATGGTTAAGGCTCAACGGGGGTAGTAAGGGATACTAAAAGGTGGGTTATTTAAGCAAATGGTTAATACAAAAAGGCCTTAATCATTTCCATTAAGCATGCATCTAGTATACTTAAACCAATTCAAAGCAATTTCTGAAGGTAATAACCTAAGGAAGCATCACATAACAATGAAATAAAATGACTATAGATGGAGTCATATAGGCTCAATCCTCACATTGGCTCAAATGAAAATTCATTATGCATCTCTACACTA
>JAOTAY010059061.1:0-18729 GCA_025629805.1 Erythroxylum baracoense | reverse complement strand
GGTGAGTACACCTCTAGGTAGTACTACCGTCATAGGAGAAGTCTGCAAGGGGTGCTTGATTCGGATTGATCAAGCAGCGTTAGAGGCAGACTTGATTCTATTACAGTTGAGAGATATAGACATTACCCTAGGCATGGATTGGCTCACCGCTCATAGGATTATTATGAACTGCTACACTAAAGAGGTAATACTGGAATCTCCCGATCAGCCGAGAGTAGTATTCAGAGGAGTTAGTCAAGCAGTGCCAGCCAGGATGATATCTTTCATAAGTGCATTGAGATTGATGCAGGGAAGATGTGAGGCCTATCTGGCTCACATCATTGATACTAGAGCAGAGTAGAGTGTACAGGACATTCCCGTGGTTAGGGAATTCTTAGATGTGCTTTCCGATGAGCTACCTGGTTTACCACCAGATCGAAAAACGGAGTTCACAATTAATCTAGTTTCAGGTGCTGCTTCTATATCTATTCCTCCATATCGGATGGCTCATGTGGAATCTAGATATAATCAAAATACCGAAAGGTGTTCAGGAAGAAAATCCTATTTCACTATTCCAACAAATTCCACACTTTGATTTGATCAATATTTCTTATTTCAATTCAGAATGCTACAAAAGTTTATGGAGGGATAGAACACTGTATTAGGAATGTATTGGTTCAAGAATAAGATCATTTGGAGATCTAGAGAAGTTATGATCAAAAGAAAGAAAGCTGTTCAGGGTGAGTCAACCCCTTTGGTCAAACTAGCAAAGTCACCGTACTTTACTTCATCTTCTCCACCGACATCTCAACCTCAAACCTCAATAACTTTTGATTTAGAACTCCAAAATTTACAAATTTTATATCAATGGAAAGCTTAAAGAAATACCTATAACTTCTATGAAGATAACTTTGTCAAAAACTCTTTATATCAGTACAGAAAACTCATGGAAGTTTCAGATCAAAATTTTTTTTAACTCTTTACTTACAACATTCAATTCCTCATGCTTAATCTATCATTTCTAGTTCAATGCTCATCATTTATTCATTATTCTAACTCCCTTTCAACTCAACATCATCCATAACTAATTATAGCTCATGATTGATCATAAACACTAATAACAGAACATACACATATATATACATTCATCATCAATTTTCTGCACATATTTAACTTCATTTTCACTTTCATTTCACTTCTAACTATCACTTAGATCCTTCACATTTCAAGACACCAAATTAATCCCTCTTTATCTTTATACTCATTTTACATAATCACAAAAACACCCAAAAAGATTCACATTAATCCATCAAGAAAAACAAAACAAAAACTCAAGATATATCCAGTTTTTCTGCACTTTTTTTCCTACACCCAGTACTGAACTTCAAGTTAAAATTAGAAACTCTTAATGGAAGAATTTAAATTTGATATCTTCATACAAAATATAGCCCTATGTCTCTATTTTAATTTAAACTAAAGATCATCTCATTTGGATAACTACAGAATAAGTTATGGCTAAAACACTGAAGCATATGCAGTGAACATCATCTTCAAGTTTTTCTAGATTTTTACACCCACGACACACACATAAAAACTCACATAATCAAGTCATGAATTTCAATGTACTCATCATTCTAGCTTCATTTAACAATACTCATGATATTTAAGACATAACTTACTTGATTTCTCTTCAAAATCTTCAAAATTTTAGTCAACCCTAACTTCCAAGAATTCACATGATCTCATCTAAAGATGGATTATGGTGGGTTTTCTTATAGTAAATGAAAGAAACAATAAGATGGAAGTAGCAATTGAAAGATGAAAGAGTTAAGTTCAAAGTTAATGAAAGTTAGCAACAAAACTTACAAAGAAGATGAAAAAGCTTGAAGAAAATGGAGGTCACGTAGAAGAGAAGAAAATGAAGAAGAAAAGCAAGTGAAAGATAACTTTTCAATTAAAATGGTGGAGTTTCGTGAGTGGGGAGAGGAGTGGTAAGTGGTGGTGACACTTGTCACTTTCCTATGGTCCTAATTGGATCTCTTTTAAAACTAGTTCATTCGACTCTAATTTCTACTCCAATTATCTCCAAATTTCAATAACATATGTCATTAAATCCCAAAGTCATTAGTTAAAAATTTCACTACCATTTGATTCTTAATTCTACTGCTATTTGTCAATTGTCTTATCACTTGCCATTTTTCCTAGTCCAAATTTTACCCAAACTTTCAAAAATTTTATAAAAATCTCCAAAAATTCTAAGTCACTAAATACACTCTCCAAATCAATTTTTCAACATATAAAAACCACAATTCTCCACAAAATCACATTCACAATTTAATTATAAATCAATTATATCCGGAATGTCTATGAATGCATGTACAATTATTTTTATATGCAAAAATTCAATATTCATGAATATGAGTATATCATATAATGCATGAGTATGAAAAATACATTTCTAAGCTTTAATTAATCACTCATATTTACTATTCTAAACTCCCAAAGGTAACGGAATGTTACACTTACCCTCACTAGGATAACCGTTATAAATCGTTATTTGCAGAGCTAGTTTTGTGTAGCTTACCTATAACTGTTAGTCACTAGTTACAAAGCTGGTTCTACATCGCTTACCTGCACTAGGTTAATCGCTATATATTGGTAGTTACGGAGCTGATTTTGCATCACTTACCCACAACTAGTTTTCGCTACTCACAGAGCTAGTTCTACGTTGCTTACCTATACTAGGTTAACCGTTATACATCTATATAATAACATGTATAAAACTTATCGGTATACCATAAGCTAAAAACCATTTCCTTTTTATTAACCAATAATACATCGCAATGTAAACTCAAATCATATAAGATTTAACTTTCAAACTTCAATTCATATATTGCTAAAACATAAATGTATACTAGCAATATTTACTTGTAATGCATCATTCACATAAAACTCATAATCAATATTCACTTTATGATAGAATAGAAGTCATTTTCATAAAATCAATTTAAAATACACTCACTGTTTTACAAACTTATCTCCAAGCATACTCACACGTCCAATCCTTCTCCTTTACCTACACAAAATGCATTTTGCTTCGGCATTTATTTCGAAATTTTGAAATAAGACATTAAAACTATATTTCAGTTTAATCAAATTTGAGATTAGTATTTAACCGTTGAACATGTACGCTAATAATATTTCTGCTTACTTTCATAAGCTAACCTATTGGTCTTTATTTTCAAATCTAACTTCAAAAGTCACTCAAACACCATATTTTACCCATGCTAGATTACTAATTTCTTCAAAACACAATCTCACCTAATTTAATTCACCATATCACAATCATGCATGATGCGTCACTGTTATGACCCATGTTTAGAATCCATACCTCCATTTGTTCCTTAATTTTCACATATCAAACCTTCAGATTAGGTTTTATGGTCTTCTAGAAATTTGTTCCTCTATGTCTATAGTTTCCATAAAGTCAAAAATAATGCCATTTTAACTTTTAAATCATGAAATATGTACCAAATATCACAAGCTGCTTCAACATATGGACGATATCAGTTACCATAATCAATCTCAAATTTCAATATCATTTGGCAAGAATTAGGTCTAGGTCTCTTCCAAAAATTTTAAGTACTATGTCCTAGGTTTGATCTCCAATTGGAACACCCAATTTGGACATATTTAAGCAGAGTTATGGTCAAAACAATAGGACTGGTGCAAGTGAACTAAGTACTAAAGACAAAATTTCACTAAACGTGGCTATCTCTCTATTATCTTCAACCAATATTGACTTTTGAATCATATCATACTCAAAACCCTCGCCATAGTAGATTCTCTCAAGCTTGATTCTTTGGTTTACTTTCTTGATGTCAACCCTTAAATACTTCCAAACTTATTACTTACTTTATTGCATTCAAAATCACTATTGATCTTGCACTAAAACCATTCCATGCAAAATCCACAAAACTAGAAATTAAAGCTAGAAAAACTTACTACTTTTCCTTCAATCAGTACTTGGTTAAGATCTCTTTAAATCCACCTCAAAACCTATGAAAATCAGCTGCCACCTTCTTCTTTTCTCCTTGGCCGTAAGTCCACCTTTGACATCTCTCTTTTATTTTTTATTTTGGACACTCACAGCTATCTCTCAAAATGAAGAAGGTTTGTCTTATTTTGACATTTTTATACATCTTTAGTGCATTCCATATGGCATTCCCTCATTGGACATCTGTATTGACTCATCATTCCACTATAACCATGCGAAAAGACTAAATTGCCCTTACATCATGTAAAAAGACCAAATTGCCCTTTAATGAATGTAATTCATCAACTAACTGAATTAAACTCCGAAAATATTCCGCAACTATCTTACCGTCAAATTGACCATTAAAGACTCTAATTAGGGTCAATATTAATTGATTAGAAGTTTTTTAAAAACAATTCGAATGAGTTTAAAATCATTAATACTTATTATTTTCCAAAAAGGGCATTTTATCCCTAAACTTTTGGAACTCCCAAAATTCATCTGATCAAACTTATTTTCAATCCGTTTTAATATCATTAGACTCTAATACTTATTCCAAATAATTTTCAATATTTTGGGGTTAGGTCCCAAAAAATCACTATTTACTTAGATTTACTATTCATCCAAAAATACTATTCATCAAACATAAAATTTATATTTAATGAAAGGAAAGGTTTGAGGTATTACAAAGGTCTATTGAATTTCTAACTTTTAGTGTACAATCTAACACTGATTACTTTAACTACCACTCTTGATTTGTTGTCAAGTTTATGCATGAACAATTATCACAACATCTAGAAACATATTGAATTCAATAATGAATAAAGCCACAAAATAAATCTAGAATAATTCCTAATATGAGTTTAGAACTCCATAGAGATGATAAACATCTTAGAAATCCAGTTACACATTAAGGATAATGAAAGAAACAAAAAGTAAAAGAGAAAAAACTATTTGATGAATGACTGTTGTCTTTTTTTTTCTTGTTCTTAAATCATTATTAGGGCTTGTGGGGTTCTTTGTAGGGTTTCTTCACCTAATTTGGTTCCAAAAATAGCCTCAAAACATTAAAAGACCAAAAAAACGCATGCATGGAAAACCTTTGGCATAATTGTGACCTTAGAGGCATGACCGTGCTCTTGCTACCGATATGATTGTGCTCCTTGAGGATCATGTCACCTTCAAACTTCCTCCATCTATTCTTTAATTTCCTATTTCCAACACTCATAAACACGTCAAACACCTTTTGAAACATAAAATTAAGATCTGATTCTTGCTCTAAACTAAACAAACACTTATAATATATACAAACACTAACAATAACATAATTCTAAGCCTATACACATGATAATCATCTAAGAAATACTTAAAAACACACTTAAAAATCTAAAAAACGTACTATAATCTACACCTATAACATCCCCACACGTAAACCTTTGCTTGTCATCATGTAAAGCTAAAAACTACAAACATACAAAACACATAAATACATATAATCAAATCATGCAACAATAAAATAGTGGTACAATGACATAAAATCTTATGGAATTAACTTAACCTCAAACACCAATCACTCAAAATGTGCCAACATACTAACTTATTCATTTCATGTTTAAATGCTTTGTTTTGGATATACATATCAATCAAAATATTAAAACCCTATTATTACACCTATGGCACTTATAAACATGCATTTATTATTATTATTATTCAATCAAAAGGTAGACTATCACTAAGTAACTTTTCATGAAAATTCTTAATATTTTTTAAAGATCAGTAGGTTTATTTATTATAACACCTTTTTAAAAAATTTTCTTTAACAATAACCTAGTCTTTTAACACAAAGGCAAATACCTTATTATGAATGTTCCCTGGTTACTTAACTAGATTACGTAGTTTATTTAGCTTGGTTAGAGTGTCATTTTAGCATTTTAACATGAAGACAAACATTTTTTGTGAATAAACCTAGTTATTTAGCTATATCATAACTCTTAACTAGCTACTAACTCTATGTTTAACTCAATTTTCTTAAAAAGGCGGAATAGTTTTTATTTAACAAACTTTCTTCTCTTTTTCATTTTTTCTTAAATTCTTAACCTACCCTATTTCTTCTTAGTAAATCATTCTCATAAAAGGGTACAAATAATGCCACGCAATTCAATTGACTATAATGATAAATGTATACAAACAAAAGTCATAAAGTGAAAAAATAAGTGTCATATCCTAATTAACAAGCACATTCATCCCAAATACACTTAAAACATAAAATTCATAAGTTACTATGCCTTTACAGATTAAATGAACATGTTCAAAGCTAAAATAAATCCATTTAATTCTTGCCATTGGCACATGCATAGATCACAATGCAACAAAATGTTCACACAATGCCAACCTAATAAAAAAAACATGCAATTGTAAAATTCACATATAATTGATATATACAAATGTAAATTCATGCACACACATGATATGTAATTGCATATACATCCCCACTCTTAAACTACATATTATCCTCAATGTGAGAAATAAAATATTATAAATAAAGATAAACAATGACAAAGAAAAAGTTAGAGCAAGATTACTTATTAAGATTGAGGTGGTGATGGTGTGGGCTATGGATTTTAGAGACATCCAACGCTTCTCTAAAATTCTAGCAATTCACTCCCTAATAAAATAAAATAACAAATACCATAAAATAAAATAAAAATATCATAATTCTTGGGTTGCCTCCCAAATAACGCTTAGTTAACATCATTAGCTTGGCATGCTCTTCATGTTTACGCTCAACCTGGGTTTATAATGAGTGATTTGCTTCCTCCTGTGTTGCCCAATTTTAGTTTCGTAGCTTGTAAATAAACTACATATTGCAATATAACAAGAAGGACATAATTGATAAAATTATGAAAGCTAGGTAAGTTCAATAATGTACTTTTTAGTAACAAACTGTCAATAAAATAGGCAATGATGGAACTCCCTAAGTCATATATTGAATCTAGCAGTTTGTTTTATATAAATATGAATGGCTCTTCTTCCTTTGCAATCATCCTCGTTTCCCATTCTTCTTTTGCTTCTGGAACAATCTTTAACCTCAATGTCCTTTATCATCTATTCCTCTTCCTTTTGCTTTAAATATTCGACTACATTAATTATCATGAATGAGCTGGTCTCCTTTAGATTCCTTAATACTGTATTCATACTGAATTTCATTTGTTCATTAGCAATTCAAAAGATAAGTTTGCCTTTATGGGCATGTGCCAAAGCTTTTCCAGTGTCGAAAAAGGATCTACCAAGAATTAGCAGACAATTTCGATCCTCTTCAAAGTCTAGCATAATGAAATCCACAGGAATGATAAACTTGTCCACTTTCATAGGCACATTCGACAACAGGCCAAGCGATTCCTTTATTGATTTATTCGCCAACTGAATAAACATAGAAGTTGGCTTCACATCTCCTAGATCCAATTTCTGAAAATAGACAAAGGCATAAGATTAACTCTTAAACCTAAGCCACATAAGCATTTAGAAAATTCTAAATTACTAACTACATAAAGTATGGTAAAAGTTTATTGATCTTTCAACTGTGAAGGCATGTGGTTAGTAGTTAAAGAGTTGTATCTTTTCATTAGGGAGACCATTTGATTTTTATCCCAAGTCCACTTATTTGATAAGATGTCTTTGAGAAATTTTGCGTACATAGGTATGCTCTTCAAAGCTTTCACAAAGGGTAAGGTAATTTGCAATTTCTTAAGCTTTCTTACCAGTGTTGAAAATTGTATAACCAATTGGTTCTTTTGAAGTCTTTATTAGAATGGTATTCTCGATGGGTAAGGCAAAGGAGGAATATAGGGAGGATCCTCATTCTTATCTTCATCCTTTTTCTTCTTCTCTTAGTCTTCTACAAGGTAGGTTTCAGCTTATTTTTTACTGATTTTTCCAGCTCTTTCCCACTCTCAATTGTGACAGCCTTAAATTGCCCTCTTGGATTTACTTTGGTATTGCTTAGAAGGCTTCCCACACTTCTCGTAGAAAATGTATTGGCTAACTAGACAAATTAAACCTTTAGATTTTAAATAGAAGAGACGTGAGTCTTCAGTACTTGCTCGAATTGCCCTTTCATACTTATGAGTTGTCTAATTTTGAATCATTTGAAATGGACTCATCTTTATGAAATCCTGGGGGACCTTGATTTCTCATATAAGTCCCTATATTGTTAGAACAAAAGAAAGTTGGATGGTTCTGCCACCTAGTATTGTACGTGGTTAAATAAGGATCGTTACCTCCTTGACTAAATTATGCTCCTATGAAGTTAGATTGCTACGTGTTATTGTTTTCCATTAGGAAGTAATCAGCTGTGATATGGCTCTCTTGTCCTCATAGCCTACATCTGTGTTGAATTACTTTGAGTGGAGAGAAAGAGGTGGTTATCAGGCAGTTTAATTCTTGGGTTAGGTTGCCAATCCCAGCATGTAATGTTGTCACTGAATCTACAATAATCATTCCTTTCGGATCTGAGAAGGTTGAATACTATCTACTTCATTCTGATGTCCAAAGATAACTATTTTTGCCATCTCTTATCACAGGTCTTATGTTGTTTGCACTGATGATTGTTTAATTCCTTAATGATAGGCGTTAAATCTTAGCCTCATGAGGTCCATAAAGGTCCTTTGCTCTCTGTGACGTATTTCCTTCATCATCATTCTTTCTATCTCTTCTTGGCATTTAACTCTTTAAATTCCTCATTCTTACTTTATAATGTCTAGAGTGATGTGCCTTCCACTTTGTATCAAAACTCTCTTCTCTTTTTTTATTTCCTAGGATTGGATACCTTAATCACATAAGAAAGGGTAACAATTCCTTAAAAAAGAGGAATTCAAACCGTTCTAATGCTAAAATCTCAAACAACAATGCCAAAAAATTATTAAGCTAGTGTTATATTTAATAATAAAACTCTCAATACCTACAAATATATAGATCGTATCATGTAGTATAGGAGGTTATTGCTCCCACAAGGATTATGCAATAGTTAACAATTTAAACCTAAATTTGTTTAAGGTAACACAAAATTGATTTGAATAAAATTAAATAACAGAATTTCAAACAAGTAATAAATCAAAACAATCAAACAATTAACAAGTGAGTTGCCAATAAAAATTGAGATTTATCAATATTGAATATTTAGGAACTATTCTTTCTTTATTTGTTATGTTAGTCTTGTTGAATTAATTTATGTGTTTGATTCCAGATATCTTTAGGTATTGATTACTCTCTCTTAAGATCTAGTCAATTAACCTAATTGAATTCTAAATTTCTAGATTTGCAATCTATCGATTCACAAAAATATCCCTAACATATTTAATTAAAATTTAAGTTTTATAATAGATAATTAATTTCACAACCGAGATATCTCTTCAATTGATCGTTAAATTGATAATTGAGGGTCTATTAAATTGCCAACTTTTGTTGTACAATCTAACAATAATTACTTTGACTCATTCTCTTAATTGGTTGTCAAGTTTATGTATGAACAATTATCATAAACATCCAAAAATATATTGAATTCAACAATGAATAAGGTCACAAAATAAATCCAGAATAATTTCTGATATTAGTTTAAAACTCCATGGACATGATAAACATCTTATAAACCTAATTACACATTAAGGATAATGAAAGAAACTAAAAGGAAAAGAGAAAAAATGTTTGACACCTTAATCTAGAGTGTTTGAATTTCCTGATGCTCTTCTTGATCTCTCCACTTTGATTCACTTTGATGAATGCCTGTTGTCATTATTTTTGTGTTTTTCTTGTTCTTAAATGGTTTTTGGGGCTTTTAGGGTTCTTTTAGGATTTCCACACTTAATTTGGTTCCAAAAATAGCCCTAAAGTGTCAAAAGATTGAAAAAACCTCCCACTTGGAAAACCTCTGGCACGATCTTGCCCTTAGAGGCACAACTATGCTCCTACTGTTTCACTCTTTGGCATGATCGTGATCCTTGACGCATAATTGTGCCGCCTTCAAACTTCCTCCATCTTCTCCATTCTTCAAATTCCTGATTTTCAACACTCTAAAACAAATCAAACACCTCTTGAAACATAAAATTACGATCCTTCTTGCTTTAAACCAAACAAACACTTAGAATACATACAAATATTAACAATATTGTTAATTCTAAGCCTATACACGCAATAATCATCTAAGAAATACTTCAAAACAAACTTATATAACTCCCTTTTAACATTAGTTTAGTAAATGGGATTTCAACAAGTAATCAAAACTAAATGTAATATTCCATATAGCAACATTAACAAACCTTTTTAAATGATACTTAAAGTAGACACATATTTATTGAAAACAATCTTAAAAGTTTCTTGCCCAATCAATTCTAGTAATTTCACAATTTTAAGAGACCCTCGAGCTTCTTCTAGGGAGATGAACCTTTAATGATGATCTTAACCATCAGTATTTCCTACTTAAGGCACTTAAATTAGAATCACTTTCATTTTTACTATTACTTTGAGACTACTTCTTGTCATATTTAAGAGTTGTTAAGAGCCCTGTTTTTCTTTTTATTAGGGAGATTTGTGAAGTGATAACATTTTAGACATATCATTAACTTTTAAAGGTAAGTTTGCTTCCTTCATCCTTGTATCTTTTTAATGGAGACTAGCAAGGATAGGGTTAGCTTGAGTAACTAAGTAAAGATGAGTGAATCACCTCCCAATTTGTATTTTAATGATATAGGGTAAAAAAAATAGGTAGTTCTATTAGTACACAATTAGCTGCACCAATCTCATATAAAGTTCCATACAATACTTCCTTTTGTGTACAAATAGGCTTGGTAAGAGATTGCTACTTAGAAATTCTTCATCGAATTCCCATCCAAGGAGTTTATTGATGAATTCAACACTTCTTAGCCAAACAAGCTTATACTAAATTTAGAAAATTGATATATTAAAGATGTATAATTAATATAACAACCCTTCACATATCAACATTAAGAATATTGACATGTAAAAAAAGATTTCTTATCTAAAACCCAGGTATATAAAGTTTTATTTCGATGCCTTTAAATGTGGTCTTGGATTCCACTTTTACCTTGCAATTCTCAATATTTTAGACTCCATAGGCTTGTTACCAATCTAACTCCATCCCTATACCTGTTGTCTCATCTCTAGATTTATTATGGCCTATTATATTAGAAAAATACCTTACCCTGGGATCTTTAAATATATGTATCAATGTAGGACCATTGATATACCCTCAAATGCTTTCAGTATTAGTTTTAAAGATAACTTTTGATATATGACCATCTCAAAAGGTATGCACCATTAAAGAAAATATTTGTATTTGTGTTAAAAGATATGGAATATTCAGATAATTTGGAGAGGTTTAGATGATAAAATTTACCACTGGGGAAAATGTATTTATTTAAAATTTTTTCCTAATAGTTGGTGAATCCTCAACGTGCCCTCTTTCCTCGTGGAACATTAATGTCAACCTAGCCTAATTTAAATAGGTGTTGTGTAGAGAATATCAATATTTTAGGTTTCTTTATGAATGTCATCTTGCTTTATATTCGCCTTTGTAATATTTTTTTACCTATATTAACATAATCATTTATGCAATAATGAATATTAACAAGATGATTGTACAAATAACATCATCATTTATTTGCGAAACTTTGAATTATTGTGAAGGTGGGAAAACGCACTGTGATTTGTTAACTTGTTATACTTGAAAGATTGTACTGCATTTTGTATTGATGAAAAATAGAAGAGTGTAAGAAGCATGAAAGTATGAATATGTGATGAAATGAGTTGAGCATCTAAATTTGCTTATGTGGACAAGAGAGATACCATTTTATTTATGACGTGCATGTTAACTTAAAACCTTCTCCCGATTGCTCGTTTATGGCATATGAGCTCCTAAGAATCGGACTCATTTCATTCATGGTGTAAACTTCGGTTTATCCATTTCGTTTCATAGGATTATCTCAAGCCATTATGTTTGTGCATTTCATTGTGATTTGATTGAGCATGACGTACATTTGATTGTTATGTTTCGATGGTTGAATAGACATGGCATGATTAATGTGATAACATGTTTGTATACGAACTCTTTAAGCTAGAGCTGTAAATAATTTTAAATTGCTAGATTGAAATGTTCTATATATGTATATATATATACTTGTTTTTATGCGGCTTATCACCAATGGCTATAAGCATATTAACCACTAAGCTTCGTAGCTCACCCCATTATTTTTCCCACTCCTCAGGCGAAGAACAAGAAGATCATTGAACCTTGCAAACTTCAGCAAACTCTAAGAAATTTATCTTTTGTAACTAAGTTAGTTCGAATACATTTGGTAGCTTCACAAGCATATCAAGCATGAGCATTCATATATGTTTTGTATTATGCTTCTGATGTGACTTATGATATGTAATTAAAATTATGTACAAACTCAGTTGTGTTTGAAAAATGAAAGTAAAAGTTGAAGAATTTATCTTTTGTACATGTTTAAAACTATCTTCTACGTTTGGGTTGTTAATTGTGGTTGAGAATAAAACTGTACGTTGATAGATGGCCCTGAAGAGTTTAAAATGAATTGTTATGTTATGAGTCATATATGTATGTTTTGTAATTGTTAGATTCGAGTCTTTTGGAAAATGTATAGAAGTCCATATAGGCAGTAGAGAAAAAAGGGGACAGAAATTGTGTTCTAATTTTTGTGAATAAACTATATTAATCTAAGTAGAATTAAACAAAGTTGTCTTCACAAAATTGTAGCTTATTCTCTTAGATTTCCAACGATATAAAGTTTGTAATTTTTGAACATTGAAATTGAGAGTTATGACATTTACATGTTTGAGTGCTCATCAAAGGTGCACGATTGTGTACATACACGATCGTGACAAAGTCGTTAAATCCCAAGAGTGCACGATCTTGCACTGGCTCTTCAAAGATGGGAGGACACGAGCGTGCATTAGCACGATAGTGCATCAGCCATTTTAAATAACAAAAGTACACAATCGTGCACCAGCACGAGCACGATTGTGCATGACCGAAGCATGGCTGTGACTTAAGGAGTCACAAAAGTGACTTTTCTCACTCACGACTGTGACTTTTCTTAATTATTTTTATTACTCACGGTTGTGACTCCTTTAAGTCACAACCGTGACTCCTCTTAGTTATATCCCTGACTTTTGATTTATCAACTGTAAATTTTCTCACAACATGACTTCTTTATTTATTTTAGTTTATTTAATTTATTTTTTTCTCATTTGATCTCACAACTATGACTTCTTTTTAATATTAAAGCCAACCAGATCCTTCGTAATATGGCTATAAAATATGTATCGAGACTCAGGCCCAACACTAGCTAGTTTGTTAGATTAAGGTAAGGTACAAAAGAAAATTATTTGTGATCTTTAAGACTTTGTTAAACTTCTTGAAAGATTTGATTTCAAACTATTCCACTATCAGTCATTATCACTAAGGGAATGCTATATCTATTTATGATAGATTTCCTTAAGATTTTTTCTGTTGTTATATTTATGATATTCATTAAGGGTTCCACTTCAATTCTTCTGGTGAAGTAGTCTATTATCATTAATAAAAGAATATATTATCTTATTATTGGTTGAAATGGTTATAAGATATCCAATCCCCAATGAGAAAATAAGATTTCACTTAATATGGCTAAGTAGTTTATGACTGACGGATGTTGAAAATTTGAAAATTATTATTATATGTGATTTTTACAAAAATATGTTGCATCTTTTTCTATAGTTGGCCAAGAATATCCTCATCTAATGATTCTTTGGCCAATGGTGGTTTCTCTTGATTAGTCCCATATACCTTTAAATGAATCTCATCATGTATATGTTCCTATTGCAATCTACAATTACATATTAATTAGTTGATTTTATGATGATCCCTTAGGTCAAAGTGTTGATCACTTAGTATTTTTATATTTTGGATGTAATATATAATCAATATCATCCAATTTTCATCATATTGTTTAATGTTATAGTTAGGTGTTTATTTTTTTAGAAAATATTATTTTGAAATATCATTATTATTCAATATGATTTTGGATTATTAATTGAATTTTAAGTATTAACTTTAAATCTATATTTATACTTTTTGTCATTATTTTGTGTTTATCCATATACACCATCTCTCTTATCTTATATATGTCATCGACCTAATTTATAACTAAATATGAGTCTAACTTTATTTTGGTCGCTTTGAGATGAAGTTAACTTATAATCCTAAAGTCTTGAAAGTGTGAGTTAGTCCTTAATGGCACCCAAAAGGGGGAGGGTGAATTGGGTGTTTACAAAATTTCTAACCTATGAACTCATTTTATCAACAATCAGTATATAAGAATAAAGAAATTTATTAATATAAATCAAAAAAATATTTAAATAATAATTTAAAGAGGATAAAGAAGAGAGAATGTAAATCAATTTATAATGGTTCGACAAACAACTCTTGCTTACATCAATTCTTAACACTCTTTTTAAAATTCCATTATAATTCTTCTTTCAAAGCGAAAAAAAAACCTTGGTATAATCTTTCTTCGGCAAAGAGGAACCCTTTTACAATCTTCCTTCATGATGAAGAGAAACTTCAATGCCACTTGGAACTCCCCTAAGTACAATATATAAATACCCCAAAAAAATTTTACTTCTCAAAGTATCTCACTTTATCGTTGTGATAACTCTAAAAAGGCTTATTCATAATAATACGAAAAAAATGATGTTTAAATACTTGATAAACACTTAGAAATGTGTGTATAAGACACTTAAATGCTTCTTTATGAAAGAATCAATGAAAAAATATGCATTTATATGGTTTTAAGACCTTTACTAGCCATTACCATGGTTAGTTATAGAGCACTAGTCAAATAATATAGCATATTAGTTGACCATTGTATATTGAATATATAGATTCACTAGTTATTGAGACACTGGTCAACTGTTAAGTGGTTAACCAATATGGTACGTAGGTTAACTAATATATCAACCAATGTTACTATAAACTCTTGGTACTTTAATTTTGACAACTTTTACTTATATTGGTCAATCATTAACAAATATAGGTTGATCAATCTCTCTAAAATAAGATTTTAACAAATTCAAGGCTCAAACTTAATTTTTTAAATGAAGTTATGATTTGGACACTTGCTAAAATGTTTCCTAAAGAGTTCTTAAAAGATCAAAAGGTTTTTCTCTTAAAAATAAAAGCTTTTACACTTCTTGATGAATAAAAAGATTCATGCAATGTAATAAGATGAAATGTTTATGCACAGTAAACTTTAAAATTACCAAACTAATAAAGTGATGTTAAAATAAATAATAGAAAATATTAAATGACCTTGATATGCCTTGATATCTTTTTTTCTTGACTTGATCTTCACTTTGACGATTGGAAACTTTAACTTCTCTTTATCAACTTTATAAACTATCTTCTTAAGTTTATGGCTTTATTTTGTTCTTATATTGCCTTTCATGAAAATAATAAACTCATTAGTAGAAATTATATTTTGTTATTATCAAAATATTAATAATTACCTCTCTTGGTTGAATAATGTGCTAGATGGTGGATTAAATAATCAAACCAAATGGCCCTTCTACATAAACTCCCCGTACACTTCCTTTCTAGCTTGATGCTTATTCTACTTATATTGTCTAGGCTTCAATGTTCTGAATAAGTGCTAATTGTACTATATTTTTAACATGAATTTAGAGAGCATTATCTTATATTTTGATGTTTTTAATGGGTTTGGTATGTAAAGTGACTTCTATTTGATTTAAAGTCTTATTTTAGTCCCATAATGATGTAGGAGTAAAGTTAGGGAGATTTGAGTCAAGTAAAAGCAAATTGGTAGATTTTAAGTGAGAGACTCAGAATAGGGTGCCAATACTGAACCATATTGCTACATATGTTCAAACTTTCCATATACTGCTCTTAAGCAAGTTTTTTGAATCGCTAACATCATACTAATATAGACCTATGTCTGGATAATGTTTAATAAGGTAATATTCTATTCTCTAGACGTTAGCGATATCCTACTATGTTTTAACCATGTTCACCAATATAGGAGAAACACAGACGAATATTTAGACCATAAAGTGGTGTTTTATTACAAAAAAATGTTGATAGGGGTCTTAAGCAATACAAAAGCCCCAATAAGGTCTTGTGTCTTGGATGTGTGAGATAAATTCTAAGGTTTCATATTTTAAGAGAGAGAAGATGAAAAAGAGAAGAAAGAGCTTTGGAGGAGTTTTTATAGATCTATTTCAGAGAAAGAAAATCATTTAGGAGATGATTAAAATGACTTGGATTAAGGAAAGAACATTTTTTGGATAGGAAACCTAGAAGATTCATCAACATACATCAAGAATATTCAAGATTCAAGCTATGAGAAATCAAGCTTAGTTTTTGTGTTCTTTGTTGTCCTTTTGTAGATTTCTTTGTATTATTATAAACTGATTGGGATGTAGATTTAGGTGGGATGGACCTTAAGACTTGATGCTTTCAATTGGTTATTGACTCAATGAAATGTTTTTGTTTTCTTGATAATTGTTTATGATTATATTGAGTTGAATTGAAATTATTAGCATTTTAATTAAACTTCGAATTTTATATATTTGGTTCTAGAGATTATTTATATAGATAGATCATAATATGAACAATAAGAGTTGGATAGAAACCTAAAGATAGAGTCAAATAAATCTTTTGAGTTAGGATCAAACCTATCATAGGAATTTATAAAGCAAGGTAATGAGTTCTTTTTTTTTTAGCTTAAAAAGAGATTTTAGTCAATCAATTTAAGAATATGAGCTATATTTATCGAGTGAGAATATATTTGTAAAATTTGAATTCCAAAGAACTAAAATTAATTATTAAGTTAAGATAAATTGAAGATATAAGAAATTTCTAGGAGAAGTTTACATAGATCTTATACGTAATTTCTTCGACCTTATTGATTATTTTAATTTGGTGATTTAAATTAGTTTTGTTTATTTTCTTTCTATCAATTATTAAATTCATTAGATTAGATTATAATAATAAAATTTGTGCTAATAATTTTAGTTCTTATGGGTTTTAACACTCAGCTCATAGAGCTATACTATAGGAAACAATAGGTACAGTTACCTAGGTGACTTCTTCCTTATGTTATGTGTTTCATTTTATTTTTATCACGTTAGTTCTTCTTATCATAATTTTCTTTTTCGTCTTCACTATAATATTGGGTGCCACCTATACCATGAAATATATAGCGACTTATGATTGCAATGAATTCATGGGGTGCATATGAAGACGAGTTCCCTAACTCAATTACACACTTTACTGATCATACTAATGCATCTCAATTTTAAAGTGTAGAATTATAAGGACTGACCTTATATGGAAGCGTTAAATCGATTTGTTATTTTCTATTCCACGTATGACAAAACATCGGATGTATGATGACTACTAGAGTCACCGTTAAGTCACATCCCAAACTCTAACCCTTTTTGATGGTTTGTTCAAGTGAAAGAGAATGATGGAGAAAACTTTATTTTCTCTTCTTTTTAATTGTGTCAAAATCATACTACTCAACACTCATTAATCCTTCTATTATTTAAAAGGAAACAAATAACTGTTTTATGGGAGTTATAAGAAGTGGTCGTTCGTTAACTGCCAACAACTCCCACTCAGCCACATAAGCCACGAGTTACATCTTCTCTCTTAACTTTCACGTATCATACTGAGAATGGGGCCTGCGACCATTAAAGAACCAATAGTGTTATATTAAGTCGCCATCTAACTAACATAACTCTTTCACATATTCATGATACCCCAAATCATCCAAAAACATCATCGAGCGCATACACTATCCCTTTATGCTTATAGATATATCATATAATTATACACCAAGTATAATTGCCCGGGCTGATATGGTGATGAAGGAAAAGATTCTTCCTTAGACATTCATAATAATCCATTTTAGCTTAATCGCTTTCCTAATGTGCTCTATTGGACTGTATACATCTTAGCCCTTGAAAAACACATTAAAGGAGCAACACCAAGCCTTGACGTCATATCATAGTTCTAAGTCAAAGGGTTTCATTCGATTAGACACTAAACTTTATAAGATCACATAGTGACAGAGAAAGGGATTTAACTGTCACTCTATAAGTAGGTCGTTATATAGCACACACAGTATGAAATGTGTATCATAGCATAGCTCCCACTAAGCTGGGAATGTCACTCTTCTATGCCACATAAATCGTGAATCTAGCTTTACTGAAAAATTAATTCGATCCACTAGATTAACATGCCTAATGCTAATCTTGACGCTCAAGATTTGGCTTTTAAGGCTTTAATGTGAAATCTAAATTTTGCAGATCCGACTCATCAGAGTCTCATCTTAGACTTACTAATGGGACTATTCAAATAAAAAAATTTATCATGCATACTACACAAGTATGAAGATAACACAATATTACATACAATCAATAATAACATTATGAAGTCTCATCCTACATACTAGTCAAGTATTAGGGCGATTACCTGTGTGACAAGGTCGATCAGAAGCCTGGTGACATTACAATGTGCCTTATCATTTAATTGCATACCAATGAACAATGAAGAAAAAATTTTATTAAACAAATGATGATTACAATTAAAACATGTCCAATATACAACAAGATACAAT
>JAOTAY010059034.1:0-18731 GCA_025629805.1 Erythroxylum baracoense | reverse complement strand
TTTTAAGTCCACTCAAGAGCAATCTCAACGACAATACAAAAGGTTCATACATAAGGTCATTTACAAACCACAAGACAATCAAAATTCAATTTACAAAAATTTAAGGCATATCAACATAATCATGAGCCACTATACGATAAAACTACAAAGTAGAGACTAACCACGTGCGGTAGTGCCTCGAAAATGTCAAAAGACCCCACAATCCACTCAGAGCTTCAAGCTCACCAAATTAACCTGCATAGTTGGGAAGCAGAGGGGGTGAGTATACTATGTACTCAGTGAGTAGGAAAAACATATATCGCAAACAGAACCTGGTACATATCAAGATGGTCTAAATAACCTAAGAATGGTTTTACGCATCTAACGTGCATATATCCACCTATGAAATGAACCACCTATGAAATGAACATACATGACATAGAAACATATAGGCCTAGTCTATGACTTATCTTATACTAGTTAGGAACCACATAGGCCTAGCCTATCAATCACTCATTCAGTGAACATAGGTTCCAATTCCAATATACAAGAGCAGAAAAGCATCATATGTAAAATCAAATATCGTCAGGAAGCCAAATCTCAAAATTGGCCAAAATAATTATTTGTGTCGCCACTAGTTAGCCAAATTAGTGTGCACACCCATCGATTCCTGATGTTGGCTTGACTTTCATTTGTGGCAAGTCCAAACTACGATCGACAAGAGCGTTATGACCCTAGGTGATGACCTCATCAGTAACCAAGCCTCTAAGTGTGCAATCACCCGTAAGTCCTGTAGAAAGGTGTCGTTATAAGGGCTCGACTTTTATGTACCAGTGTTAAAGGGTACGAGGGTCTCTTAATCTTTTGTGCCTAGTGATTGCAGGTTTCTGATATGAAAAAGCTTTAATAATTAACCTCGATATTTCGTAAGCGTACAGGTCATTCATGTAGTACCTTAGGTGTCGATCCGGCGAGGTGGGTTAATCTAATCTTAAAATCTAAAGCTGAAAATAAATTGCAATAACTCAAAAAGAACAAAACTAAAGCAAGAAAATATTTCAATCATGCAATTAATTCCAATAATCAAATTCAAAAATATAGACAAGATAGCAGATGCAACACCCAATCGCAAAGCCACCTAAAAACTACCAATTGAGAGAAAGGAGATTTTTATCCAACCTTAATGAAAACCTAATTGATTATGAATTTATTGGATTACCGGTTCTAGGGTTGATTACTATCTCTCAAGTTATAACTATTAACCCTAATCAGATTATGGGAATTGCAATCTCTCGATTCACAATTTATCCAAAACCTAAATTAGAACTTAAGTTATCCAATAAACTACCAAAAACCTATCCAAGATCTCTGTTTACACAAATTTACTAGTTCGATTTAATTCTTGATCTATTAAATTACCTAACTCTCGTTAGCTCATTTAATGATTTTTCACTTTGTTCACCTCTCAGTTTGTTACTGAATTATGCAAATGTAGAATTGAAATCACAAGAAATTTAATAAAAATGCAACAATCAAATTTCATTAATATCAAAGACAAAATATCCCGAAGGTGAGTTTAGACAAATCTTTAACATTCAATAAATCTAACATCAACGGCTATCTCAAATTCTATACAATCATAAGAATTGAAACTACACTGGAATATAGATTCAGAATGGACGACAGAGGTAGCAACGGCGGGAAACCTCCTGTTTTGAGAAGTACTTCGCGTAGGCTTCTTCTCCATATCTCTCTTCCTTCGTTTCTTTCTCAACCTCTCGATAAAGCTCTCTAGGGTTTCGAGATTGTAACTGATGTAAAAGCTCTCTCTATTGTGTTCTTCATGTTCTTTAAATAACTTTTGTGTCTTGAGCAGACTTAGGGTATTTTCAGGGTCGAAACGGTTCAAAAAATCCCTCAAAACTTAATGTTTTCTCCTGTTTCAAACCTTTCTGTCATGATCGTGGCCTAAATGCCATGATCATAGGTTGTGACAAAGTCTTTTGTCACAATCATGTCCTTTAGGCCACGATCGTGGGCTAGGTCCCATGTTTCTATCACGATCGTGGTCTATTGTGCCACGATCATAGGCCGTGATTTTGGCCTGAAAGTCTCTGAAACTTCTCCATTCTTCGATGTTGACCCTGAAACACTAACAAATACATCAAGGTACCTCAAAAATGTCATATTTAAGCTCAAAGACTTATACTAACCCATAAAAATACTTAAACACATAAACTAACATATTTCTAACCTAAACACATAATCACTCAAATTAACACTTAATACATAACAAACTAAGCCCTAAAATATGATGCAATTCATAACTATCAAAATCCCCATACTTAAACATTTGTTTGTCCTTAAGCAAACAAAACAACAAACAAATAGCAAACACACAAAACATAATGCAGTAATGAGAAAATGGCTTCAACTTCATGAAATAAATTTATTCTTAAACATAATCATTCAAGTTATATCAAATCATTAACATGCAAAATTTATGTCTAGGTGTGTCTAGGGGCTTGGAACTAAATACAAAAATTAATCAAGATACAAGTGTTAATTTATTTACCTTTTTCAATTGCACACACACATTAATAATTCTTTGGTCATTCAGACTCTATAATTGTTCCTAAGTATGTTTTCATGAAAAGTCAAGCTATTACAAGTTCGATAGGTTTTTTCATGAGAAAACACATTTATTTATTTATTGAATATGGACTAAGTCTTTCTACACGGAGGCAAACTTTGGTAATGAATGTCGATCCGGTTACTCGACTAAGTAATGTTTTTATTAAGCTGCTTGGTTGGAACGTCATTATAGTTTTTTGATGCAGAGGTACACATTTATGATGCGTGTCAATCTAGTTACTCAACTATATCACATTTCTCAACTGGCTACTAGCTCTATTCATAACCTGAAAGTGAGTGGAATAGTTATTTATTTAACATTTTTTATTGCCTACTTTGTTGTTTTAGGTAGTCGTTTTCATGAAAAATACTAGTAAAGTTACTAAAGTTAAAAGGCCTCAAATTATGAATGAATGTGACAATTTAGAGGGTAACAAACTTACACCAAATCCTAAATAAGCTGTATATTTATCCAAAGATCCCAATTCACTAATTTTGCGAGCTAATGATTCTTCACAACCTAATAGACTATGTTCAAAATTAAATTAATTTCAATCTATCTAAGTCATTGACAAATTCAAACAATTTACAAAATTCAACCTAACAGCTATCATACCATATGCAAAATCACATACAAAGCAAAATGCATAACCCTCCCCACATTTGAACAACACATTGTCCTTAATGTGAGAAGGGAATAAACAAGCATATAAGAAAAGAAGAAACATAAATGAAAGTAAACAGAAAATAAAAATAAAGATGAAGAATAATTTGTAAAAGAAAAATGGGTTAGACAAAATCTCATGGAGATGGAGGTGGGGATGGTGTTGGAGGTGGCAGTTGAATGCCCTAAGCCTCAAAATATCGATGGATTTGACGTATATCCCAACTCTAACACCATTGAGTGCGGGCCATCTCCCTCATCATTCTGGAGTTCTCTGCTAGTTGATCTGTAATCACCGTGTTGTTTATGGAGATTATGTCCAGAACTTTCCTCCATCCCTGTTCTTCTATCGCTTCTTCTTCCTCAGACTCTTCACTGGTTGAGTCCTATTCTGCCTGCTACGGCAGCACTGACCTCGAGCTCGCCTGATTGCTAATCTTAACATATGTCTTCTGGCTACTATCCCGAAGTTTCATGTTGAGGGACTTAAGGATTTCAATCTGCCATAAATAGTGGTGATTTATGAAGTCAAGGAGATGAACAGTTAATCCATTACAAACCACGCCATAATATTTAGCAATGGCAAAAACTAGGTGCCCCATACCTAAATTGTTGCTCCTCTTGTACGAAGTTGCAACAATGGCGTTTAGCACATGTGTGGATGTGCACACTCGAATGTTGTGGTCCATGCACCACAACATAAAGAGTTCCTTTGTGGAACACTTGTTGGTTTCTGATTTTTGATAAAACTTGTTGGTTTCTGATTTATCAAAAACCAACTGACACATTAATTTGTGCAGTAACAAGTGCTCATAAGACCTTATTATGTTTTTGTGAGCATTTTTGGCATAAATTTGCTATATTTTAGTAAGTTCATTCCAATAGCGAGAAGGATAAAAATCATCATGTTGATCAATAATGGAGGATTCAGGAAACCCACACATATAGCACATGATTTCTATGTTCAATTCATAAGCTCTTCCTCTCATCCTAAACCACAATTCCTTGGTATTCCTAGGTTCATAGGAAAGGGAAGTGAAAAATTCCAAAGTGAGCTCCTGGTAGACAAGAAATTGGAAATGGATAAATTTGGCCCATTGGATTCTTTTAGCTAAATTATCTACCCTATTGCACAATTCTAACCTTTCAAGTGTTTCAAAATCAAAATATTTGGGAACTACTATTTGTCTAGCATTTAAGGATTGGAAACGAATACCTTCCTCCTCTGTGTAGATCGGGAAGGATGCTCTGAAGTCTGCTGCTCTATTTATTCTCCCACGTCTCGCAACTTGATTTTGTCTAGATGATTGATTCCGTCTGGCTGATTGCTTAATGCACGACATATTTCTTGTGAATAGGTAGAGTTTGGAAGAAATTTAGAAGTTTGAAATTTTTATAGAGAGAAGTGAGAGTATTTGTAAGTTTGAAACCTAGAGAGATAAAGTAAAAGTGAAAGTGAATGAAAAAGTAAGTTAGAACTGAATATATAGGTGGCTAAAAGGGTATAATGGTAAATGTTCTTTAAAAAAAGCGTGTTCCCCTTTCTTGCCCAGTCGCAGGCCACGATCGTGGCATTGTAGTTTTTCACTGATTATTAGTTTTTCTTTGTTTGTTCTTTTCACATTCTTTTCCAAATCACTTCTTAATTCTTTTGTGACCCTTTCACCTCTCTTTTGCTTACTTGATCGATCATCCAATTGATCTCAAAGTCCTATTTCTTTTCAATTTTATTTGGAAACTAACCTAACTATGGAATTCAACTATTTAGAAATAAAAGGGAATACATCAATTTAATAACCCATGGTTGCCTCCCATGCAACGCTTCTTTTAAGATCGGTAGCTTTATGCTCTATCCTTAAAAACTCAGCTAGGATCAATTATGAGTGGCTTTCAACCTCAATTTTGTAGCTTGTAGGTAAGCTACAAATTGCAAAATGATCAGAAGAACAATATTAAGAAAATTATAAAAACCAATTAAGCTCAGTAATGTCCTTTTCACTAACAACTATCAATAAAATAGGGCATAACAAAACTCCCTAAATCTTCTATTGATGCTAGCAGTTTGTCTTGTAAGAAGGTAAGTTACTCCCTTTCTTCCTAAATCACCTTCGTCTCCTCTGCTTTTTCTGCTTTACGAACAGAGACTATCATAGCTTCTTCAAACTCGATGTCTGTTGTCATCTATTCTTCGTCCTTTTGTTCTACATAAAATTCGAACACATCAATTATCCTGAATGAGTTACTATCCTTCAGATTCTTAAATATATCATTAATATTGAATGTCAGTTGGTCATCATTAATCCAAAAGACAGGGTTCTCTTCATGGACATCTACCCAAGATTTTTCGATGTTCAAATATGGTATATCAAGAATTGGTGAATAAAAGGGATGACATTCTTTTCTTCATCCTCTTCCTTGATTTCTTGGTCTTTTATAAGGTCGAGTTTAGCCTGAATTCTTGCTAGTTCTTTTAGCTCTACCCCATTCCTAAGTGTGTTAACCTGACATGGCTTTATTGAATTTATTTTCATGCTGCGCAGATAGTTTTCCACACTTTGCTTTCAAAATTCCCTGGAAAGATGGCCCATTCGAACTTCTAAATTATGAATAGAAGAGACATGATCTTCTGCTACTTGCTCAAACTTCTCTTCCAATCCCTTCTGGTTCTCTTCCATATCTGTGAGCTTATTTATGATTTTGTCCAGATTGGTATCCCATGAACTAGATTCATCTTGTTGAAATTCAAATAGGTCTTGATGTCCCATATGAGTACTTGCATTATTGGACCAATAGAAATCTGGGTGATTCTGCCACTCCTAAGTGTACAGGTTCATATAAGGATGCTTGAGTTCCCCAATTAAATTACGGCTCATTGAAATCCACAAGAGTCCCTTGCTCCCTATAATATACATTCTCCATGATCGTTCCTTTTATCTCTTCTTAGCATTCAACTTTTTAGGTGTCTCTACTTTATTCCCCAATTTTTTTAAGCAAAAGAAAGTGAAGAAAGCTATAGACTAAAGAACTAAACTAATTCCTCCCCTATAACGGCGCCAAAAACTTGATCACAAGTTTCTGATATAAAAATGCTTTAGTAATTAACCTCAATATTCCGCAAGCACACAGATCGTTCATGCAGAACCTAAGGTGTCGATCCCAAGAGGAGGGTTAATCTAATCCTAAAATCTAAGGTCGAAAAGAAATTGCAATAACTCAAAAAGAACAAAACTAAAGTAAGAAAGTATTTCAATCATGCAATTAATTCCAATAATCAAATTTAAAAATATAGACAAGATAGTAGATGCAACACCCAATTAGAAAGCCACCTAAAAACTACCAATTGAGAGAAAGGAATTTTTTATCCGACTTTAATGAAAACCTAATTGATTATGAATTTATTGGATTATCAGTTTTAGACGGTCCTAGGGTTGATTACTCTCTCTCGAGTTATAACCATTAACCCTAATTATTAACCCTAATCAGATTATGGGAATTGCAATCTCTCGATTCACAATTTATCCAAAACCTAAATTAGATCTTAGGTTGTCCAATAAACTACCAAAAACCTATATAAGATCGCTCTTCACACAAATTTTTCAGTTCGATTTAATTCTTGATCTATTAAATTACCTAACTCTCATAATTTAATGATTTTTCACTTAGTTCACCCTCTCAGTTTATTACCGAATTATGCAAGTGCAGAATTGAAATCACAAGAAATCCAATAAAATGCAACAATCAAATTTCATTAATATCAAAGACAAAATATCCTGAAGGTTAGTTTAGACAAATCCTCAAACGGCTATCTCAAATTCTATACAATCATAAGAATTGAAACTACAACGGAATATAGACTCGAAATGGATGATGAAGGTAGCAACAGTAGGAAATCTCCTGTTTTGGGAAGTACTTCGCGTATGCTTCTTCCCCACATCTCTTTTCCTTTATTTCTTTCTCAATCTCTCGATAAAGCTCTCTAGGGTTTCAGGATTGTGGCTGATGTAAAAACTATCTCTATTGTGTTCTTCATGTTCTTTAAATACCTTTCGTGTCTTGAGTAGCCCTAGGATTTTTCGGGGTCAAAACGGTCCGAAAATCCCTCAAAACTTGACGTTTTCTCCTATTTGCACATCTGCCTGATGATCGTGGCCTGCATCAAACCTTTCTTTCATGATCATGGCCCAAATGTCACGATCGTGGCCTATGACAAAGTCTTCTATCACGATCGTGTGCCATGTTTTTGTCATGATTGTGGCCTATTGTGCCACGATCGTAGGCCGTGGTTTCGACCTGAAAGTCTTCAAAACTTCTTCGTTCTTTGATGTTGACCTTGGAACACTAACAAATGCATCAAGGTACCTCAAAAATATCATATTTAAGCTCAAAGACTTATACTAACCCATAAAAACACTTAAACACACAAATTAACATAATTCTAACCTAAACACATACTAATCACTCAAATTAACACTTAATACATAACAAATTAAGTCCTAAAACATGATACAATTCACAACTATCAGCTAACACATAAATGGCCAATCGTTACCTCACCAATTACAAAAAAAATCATAGACAAATATTTAGTACTAAAATCAAGTTAGGTACCATTCATTTATTTATCGGTCCAACTGATAAAATGGAACCTTGCCATAACTCTAAGCCAAAAGAGAACACATACACGCTGCACACATGACTCAGTTATGCATATGTAAGTTCCAAAACATTATTTCATGTGGTGAAAGTCATCTTTTTTACTCCAAGTGCAAAGTTATTCAAAAATGTAGTTTCAAAAAATAAAACATTATCCTTTGTACTTCGAGTGTAGGTTTGTTGAAAACAATATCATTCCTCAAAATACGAGATAAAAACATCAGTTTCACTCCAAGTGTAAAGATTTATTCAAAATAATGTCGTTTATTAAATACATAAGGATACTAGCATCTATTTGAGATTCAATTGTACTATGCATTACTTAGGTTCAAAATTCACATACAAGTCATCATGCATGTCTTGGGATGTCCTAATCCCATTTGAGAGATATGCTTTCCCCAATTCACTCAAAAGAAGATGTACACTCCCTTGACTTTAACAATCCTCGGTACAAGCTCTTTGATCCACAGCTCCCGAGCCTTTATATATATAATATACAATATATTTACTACTCAAATATGTATCTTATATTTATACACATCACATAAATGTATAAAACACAATATCACTATTTTTAAGCTATAGGATTCGACCATTAAGCTTCTCACATGATTACTTCCCTTATTATTTGCATACGCTTTCTTGTGCATTTTCCAAGGCATTTAATGCCTTTGATACAATACTTACACATTTCAAAGCATAAGAACATTTTTATCCAAGCACATTAGGTCACTACTCACTAATCTATGCAAAAATTCAAGTTTGCTCTAAGTAAACTGAAAATCTCTTTCCAATGCACACCATTACAATCCTTAAATCCTAAGCCAAGTACACTTAGGCGTTTTATTAAACACCTAATGTGTATGACTTTCAAGTCATATTTTCAAGACTTTATCATAGTAATTCATGCTCCTATCTTGTTATATAACAAGCACCTCCAAATAACAACACATTTCATTACTCTATTAAATCCAATTCTCTTCATTTAAACCATCAATTATAAAAGATATTCAAAATTTTACAAACTTTCACCGAAGAGAGGGTATCTCGGTTTTGGCTTAAGGAGACTTCTCCATGACTCATTTCATTAGTCTAAACCATATTTCATGCATATTCAAGCATGGAGAATAACATATCCTAACACCAAACTCAAAATCATAATGTAGAGATAGATGAGATAAATTTTACCTAAACTTTCCTTTAGTGATATCTTAAAATACTTTGAGAATTTCTCAAATCTAATGATATATTTGAGTTCCTTGATCCAAATTAACTTAGAACACCTTGGTTTGGGTTAGAGAACAAAAAAATTGGTGAAAATTTGGTGATGGCTGAAAGTGTTCTTCTTCTTCTTCTCTCTTTTCATTTCTTCTCCTTTCTTTTAATTAAAACAAAGTGTTTTAATGCTAAATGGTGGGGTGCACGGTCACACGCAAGGAAAAAGGGTCTAGAATATTGACTCTTCTTTGACCAAGCATGGTGAATTTACCTTTTTGCCCTTAGCTTATGTGAAATTACCATTATACCCTCCAAACTTTTCCTAAATTTGCAATTAAGCCCAAAATTTGGGAATGACCAAAACTTTTATTTTCATTTTGGTCCCTGAACTTTTGAAAATTATAATTAAGTCTCTTAAATTTATAAAATTACATATTGATCCTCTAAGAATTGAAAAATTACTTTTAAATCCCTTATATACATCAACTTTTCCAATTAAGCTTTCTAAGTGTCCAATAAGTCTATAAATCATGTCTAATCACCTCTAAGGCATTAAAACACATTTAACTCAGCCACTATGGCCACATCCATCTAATGGACTCAGTTTTACACATTTAGAAGTTTATATGTCAGAAATCTCCAAGATTTTACATAATGATGAACTCTAAGTTCATGTGAAGGCATATAACATTATATATCACTGACATATATACCAAAAGGATTCAAATACATTTTTGAACTCATATATAACCATGTATATATCAATATGTAGTAGTATCTCTAAGTACAGACTAATACAAAAAGGGCTCAAAGAGTCTAACTTTACACTATGTGTCATTGAAGACTCTCTTCATGATACATAGTTGCTCTAGTCAGAGACTCCCAAGTAATGACCCTAACAAGAGGCCATAGGAGTGGTGAACCCTTTATTAGCTATCCATTTACTTTCAAATACTAATAATTATACCCAATCACCACCCTATGAGCGACCTCATCTTGAGGCAACAAGGAATGGTGTCAAAGAATAGGATCAATATCCAAGATATCCTTTAGTACCTCAAGTCTAAGGATATTTGCACCATTGCTATTATTTGCAAGGTTACACGTGCTAAGTTTAATATTTATAACCTTGGTAAATTCTACAAGCACACGGGTCATTCGCGTAGTACCTAAGGTATCGATCCCACGAGGAGGGTTAAACTAGTCCTAAAATCTAAGGTTGTCCTAACCTGCAATAATTCTAAACAAATAGCTAATACAGAAATTAAATCAATCAACAATCAATTTTGAGAAATTAAAGTGTCGAAGTGTAAACAAGATAGCAATCACATAACCCAATCCAAAATTAACCTAGAAATCACCAAGTGAGAGGAAGGAGATTTTGATTCGAAATTAATGGAAACCTAACCAATTATGCAATCATTGACTTAACAGATCTAGACGGTCCTAGGGTAAATTACTCTCTCTCAAGTTATAATTCTTAACCCTAATTGATGATCCCTAATTTAAATTATGGAATTGCGATTTCTCGATTCGTAATTGGCCCAAAACCTGAATTAGTTCTAAGTTGTCTATTAACCTACTGGGAACCTATGCTCGATCTCTCGTTACACAATCACACCGGTTTGATTCAATTATTAACCTATCAATTAACCTAACTCTCGTTAGCTCAAATTGATTATTTTTACCCAACTCACCCTCTTAGTTTATTGCCAAGTTATTAAGAGCAAGAATTGAAATCACAATTAAATCAATAAAAACATAGTCAATCGATTTTTTATTAATCTCAAAAATCAAGATCCAAAGGCGAGTATAAAAATAAACTCAACATTCAACACAAACAATTCTCAACACCTATTTCAATCCTATATATGCATAAAACTGAAATAAATGGAAAAATACATCAGGAACAGAGTCGGGGAGGTGGTGACAGCAGGAAACCACCTGTTCCGAGAAGTACTTCACATCTAACTCGTCTCCGTGTCTCTCTTCCTTAATCTCCTTCCTCAATCTCTTGATTTTCTTAAGGTTTTCTATCAGAATTGGCTGAATCAAAGCTCTCTTACACGACTCTCTAGGCTCTCCAAAGACTGCTACCTCTGACTTGTAATCTTCTATTTATACTTTTGAGGCTTTAGATCAAAATCGGGGTCGAAACGGTCTAAAAAATCTTGCAAATTTTGAATTTTTTTGTCAGCCCGATGCAGGCTACAATAGTGGTCCTGCCTGCCACGATCGTGGCTAGCGCCTTAACCTTTTTGTCAAAATCGTGGTCCCATATGCACGATCGTGGCTTGGATGTAAACTCTTTGTCATGATCGTGCCCCCATGTGCATTATAGGGGCCTGGATGCTTTGGCTCGTCCTTATCTGTCAAGATCGTGGTACAAAAAGATCGTGGCCTGTTGTGCCACGATCATAGGCTATGCCTTTGGCTCTAAAACTCCTCAAATCTTCTTCGTTCTCCACCGTTTACCCTAAAACTCTAGCATACCCATCAAGGTACCTCAAAAATATAAAAATTAAGCTCAAAGACTCATACTAACCAATAAAAATACCTAAACACATAAACTAACACAATTAACACACTCAACACTCAATTTCACACTAAATACATCTCAAATTAAACCCTAAAACACAAAGTAATTGACAAATATCGACATCCCCACACTTAAACGTTTGCTTGTCCCCAAGCAAACAAAACAACATACATAACAACATGAAGCACACAATGCAAAAATGAGACAATGGCTTCGACTTCATGGAATAAATTTAATCTTGAACATAATCTGACAAGTTATAACTAATCATTAACCGGCAAAATCTATGTCTAAGGGCTTTGAACTAAATATACAAGTTATTTGGGAGATAAGTGCTAATTCAATTACCCTTTTCAATTCTACAAACACATTAATAATTCTTTGGTTCTTCAGACTTTATAACTGTTCCTAAGTACATTTTCATGAAAATTCAAGCTTATTACAAGTTAGGTAGGTTTTTATTAATAACACCCCTTTTTTAATAATATTTTTAAACACGGACTTAGCTTTTACTTAGAGGCAAACATTGTTGATGAATGTTGATCCAGTTACTCGACTAAGTCATTTATGAACAACTTAGTTGAAACATCATTATAGTCTTTTGACGTGAAGGCACACATTTGTGATGCGTGTCAATCCGGTTACTTAACTATCATCACATTTTCAACTGGCTGCTAGCTCTATTCATAACCTGAAGATCAACAGAATAGTAATTTATTAACAAAACACTTTTTTTTTGCCTATCTTGTTGTTTTTAACTATTCGTTTTCATGAAAAATACTAGTTAAGCTACTTAAGTTGAAGGGCCTCAAATTATGAATAAATGTGACAACCTAGAGGGTGCTAAATTTAATCTAAGTCCTAATTAAGCTATATATTTGTCCAAAAACCCTTGTTCACTAATTTTGCTAGCTAATGATCATTCATAACCTACTAGACTATGTTCAAAATTAAACAAAATTCATTCATCTAAGTCATTGGCACATTCAAACAGTTTGCATAATGCAACCTAATAACTATCATACAATATGCAAAATCACATTCAAAAGTAAAAACACAGAATCCCTCCCCACACTTGAACAACACATTGTTCTCAATGTGAGAAGGAGGCACATATCACATAAGATAAGTAAAGACAAAATAGAAATTAAAGTGACAGTAAACAAATAAAAATAAAAATAAATAGAAAAAATAAAATAGAACTAAAGGCTAATTTGGAAAAGAAAATTTGGGTTAGGTATAATCCTAAGGAGATGGAGGTGGTGATGGTGTCGGAGGCGGTAATTGAATGCCTTGAGACTCAAAATACCGATGAATCCATCAGATATCCCAGCTTTAATGTCGTTGTGTTCACGCCATCTCCGCAATTGTCTTATTGGCCTCTGTGATGGCATCCAAAACCTTCTGCCAACCTTGTTCTTCTTCCTTGGCTTCTTCACTGGTGGATTCTTCTTATGCCTACCGAGGTAGTGCCGAGCTCGAGCTCGCCTGACTCGCCCTGATCTGAACATGCATTTTTTGGTTGATGTCCCTTGATGCCATGTTTGTGGAATGGATGATCTCAACCAGGAATAAGTGATGGTCATTGAGAAAGTCAGGGAGGTGAACTATTAACCCCCTCTGTTTCACACCAAAGCAATGGCAGACACTATGTAGCCCATTCCGAGATGGTTGCTCCACTTGCTTAGAGTCACAACAAGGGCATTCAGGACATGGGTAGATGTGCATACTAGAATATTGTGGTCCATGCACCGCAGTATAAAGAGTTCCTTGGTAGAATACTTGTTGGTTTCAATCTTGTCAAAGACCAGCTGATACACAAATTTATGCAACAATAAGTGTTCATAGGGATGTATGATGTTGTTGTGAGCATTATTTGCATAGAATCGCTCAATTCTAGTAAGCTCGTACCAAAATTGAGAATGACGGAAGTCATCATGTTGATCGATGATTGTGGATTCGGGCAATCCAAACATCTTGCACATCATTTCAACATTCAATTCATATGCCCGTCCCTCCAATCTAAACCATAATTCTTT
This sequence comes from Erythroxylum baracoense, assembly GCA_025629805.1. Classification (NCBI taxonomy): domain Eukaryota; kingdom Viridiplantae; phylum Streptophyta; class Magnoliopsida; order Malpighiales; family Erythroxylaceae; genus Erythroxylum; species Erythroxylum baracoense. Next base: position 5,005 of record JAOTAY010059034.1, on the reverse strand, counting down.
TATGTTTTTGGGGTCAAAGGTCAGGGTTGTGAAAAATTCCAATGTAAGCTCCTCATAAATAGGGAATTGAAATCAAATAAATTAAGCTTACTGAATCCTCTCGGCTAGATTTTCTACCCTCTCACACAATTATAGGCTATCTAGTGTGTCAAAGTCAAAATACTTTGGAACTACAATTTGTTTAGAGCAAAGGGAACAAAAACGAGTACCGAAATCTGCTGCGTAGTTTTTGTGTCCCCAACCCGCAACTTATTGTCATCCATATGGTTCCCAGCAGGCTGATTGCTTGATGTGTGGCATGATTTTGGTAGAAATTGAAAAAAATTTATAGGTTGAAAAATTCTAGAGAGATGTTAGAGTGTTTGAATGTTTGAATTCTAGATAGAAAATGAAAAAGAAGGTGAAGTGAAAGTGAAGTTAGTACTAAATATATAGATGGTAAAAGGGGTAAAATGGTAAAGTTAGTTTTAAATTTTTGTGCCCTTCTCTTTTCTGAATAATTGCAGGCCACGGTCACGGCTAGCGACGTACTACCACTCCTAATTTGTTCCTTTTTGTTCTTTCTCCACTCTCTTCACTTCCACTACTTGATTCTGTTTTGACCCTTTTTCATCTCTCCTTTCATGCTTACACTATCATCCACATAATTCCAAATTCCTACTCCTTTTCTACTTTTATTCAAAAACAAACTAATCCTAACTATAAAATTTCAATTTTTCGAATAAAATTAACAAAGAATTACTTTTCCATGGGTTGCCTCCCATATAATGCTACTTTTAACGTTAGTAGCTCGACGCTCTATTAAGCTCACAGTGGTTGGAATGAATGGTTCGATGGTAGTGTCTTCAATAATCTCAATGTTTTCACTTTAGCTATCATACTACAATTACCACTGTCCTTACAATTTTCCTTTCCTCGCCTCCTCCTTCGCGAGTGCTTCTTCTGAAATCATTCCCAAGATCTTCTATTTCCTCCCATTCACCTCAAGGTTCAGGTTCTTTGAGATCCACTGGAGGTGAAGGAGGTCCGTACTCTCTTGTAGTTACCTTAAATGTCAATTTCCCCTTCCCTATTCGTAAAGTTAATTCACCTCCATCAACATCAATAATTGAGTGTGCAGTGGCCAAGAACAAGCGTCCAAGAATTATCAGGGTGTCCCCATCTTTGCTAATGTCCAAAATATAGAAGTCTATGGGAAAGATGAACTTACCAATCTTTACCGACACATCTTGTATAATTCCCATCGGTCTATGTGATGTTCTATCGGCCGTCTTAACTAAAAAATTGGTCGGCACTAGCTCTCTTAACCCTAGTTTTAGACTGAAGGTGTAAGGCATCATATTTATACTTGCACCTAAACCCGCAAATGCCCTATCTATGATAATCTTGTTGATACTATAGGAAGTGTTGAAATTAAAATTCCATACAACATCCCTAGAAAATCCAGAATCCATTTGCATGTATAAAATAGATTATAAGCACATGAAATTACAACATATATCCTTTGCAAATACTCCTCCTTTTCTTGAATCTTCTCCTTGTTTGGGTTGCAGCAAACACCAAACACCTTCCTTGGCCTCAAGAGAGCATGCAAAGATGAAGAAAATTTAGTATGTAAGAGTGGTTAGAGCACCAAACAAGATGAGTTCAAATAGATGCTCTAGTGAGAGTTATATCAAGACTAAGTTACATGCAATTAATCTCATACATCAATTACCTAAAATTGCATGAATAAATCTCATGATCACTCCTCTCAACTTCTAGAACTCTTCTAGGCCTTAGCCTCTCTATTGAGTGTGTTTTTGGGTAAAAATTCGTTTGTACATTAAGTCGGTCACGATCATGGCCTATAAGCCATGATCGTGACTTGCTTAAATGATAATCATGCACACTTTGTTTTTCATCTGATCTTTTTATGCGTGTGATACTTAGGTTCCTGGCTATTTTAGTCAATTGAATTAACTTTTAATCCGAGCAAATCATGAAGGGTTTCAAGATGCCAATTTACCAGAATGTAAGTGGATTAACACTCAAACTCTTCGATAGTTAATTATCTAACTTACGAATCTTTCCATAGTTAATTACCCTACAATTCGTCCCTTCACTATCCTACACCCCACTTGGTTCGGAGTATAGGCTATGTGTCAACTCCCACTAGACTAACTATGTCAGATCTAGTCTAAGTGATGTTAGTTCTTGTCTTAGAGATCTCATTACTTTATGTCATTGAAGACTCTCTTCATGACACATAATTTCTCTAGCCAGAGACTCCCAAGTAATGACCCCGATAAGAGGCCGTGGGTATCATCTGCTTCTATCAGGAGTGCTGAATCCTTTATTGGCTACTCAATTACCCTCGAATACCAATAGTTGTACCCAATCACTTTTTATGCTTAACTTTATGTTAAAGAAAAAATTTAGGGTGAATTGGCTCAAGCAAGGGGATTCTAGTTCCAAATTTTTTTTCATCTCTATCCTAATGAGAAGAAATAATAATAAAACCTCATTGCTATACCATGAGAATGGCTACATCAGAAGGACAAAAATCAAATTAAGGGAACTTGTAACACCCTAATACCCCTTAAGAGGATACACGGATGCCACATAAAACAAACCATGACAGACCAACAACTCCCAAAAAATAAGGAAAATATACATTACGTTTTATATTTCACTGAGGTTTAAATGGGTCACAATTTGCATATCTCAAATCCATACATTAAAAACAACCTATGTTATGGTTATTACAAGCCATTTACACATACTACAAACTTTCTCATAATATTTGTGAACATAACTCAAAGCTTAAACGTAAAATCTTCCAAAAGTGAATACGTCCTTCTTTAGCCATTGTAGTTGTCCCAACTTTAATCCTATTTATCAAGACCTACATGAAGGAAAAATCATCGCGCTAAGCATATAGCTTAGTGGGAAAATAATGATGCAAGATGGCCACTTCTTTCAATAGTAGTCTAACATTTACATGTAAATGATTCATGACAATCAAACGATGGAAAATACAATATAACATAAAATCTTGAAATATCATATAACATTAATTGAATATGATACTGAACGAGGATGTTGACTGTAAGTTTGCATTAGAATATAACAAATATCAAAACATATATAGGATTTGCTTGCTAATCTTTTCAGAAGTGGGTAACAGGAATAGAATAGAAGTTACCTATGATTAGTATCTACAAAAGAGGCAATAGCCTCTAAAACATAAGAAAATTAAGTCTCCAAAACAGAAGACACCATAGTGTCTCAGAACAAAAGCTACTGCAGACCCTTCTATGTATGCCTATTTACCCACAACTAAGACTTAGTAGGTTAAAACTAATCATCAGAACATTAAAGAGCAATAATTCATACATTCAAACTCATTCCCTAATGCTTGCATTATAATTTGAAAACATTCATCATGCCTAATCAAATTTAATATCCTTTATGAATAGAACGTAGTCCTTTTTTAAAAATGCATCAATGAAAGCATTTAAGTAATTACACATTATAAGCATGAGTCTCATGTTACCCGTATAACTAGGATTGCTAAGTTCTAATGACATCCGAAAGAGTTTGGATGAGATTCACTAGCATTTGGGTAAGGAAAAAAATTCACGTTTGGGCTAAAATGAGGGTGATATATGGTTATACCCAAATTTCCAGCTTTTTTTCAAAATAAGTTTTCAGGTCAGTTTTGTATAACGATTTGGACATAAAAATTGGAGTTTTTAGGCAAAATGGTCTTCTATAAAAATGTTCCTCTTATCTTAATTTTCTCATGGTATAAATTTCATGCAATTTGGTGTATACCCAAAATACTAGAGACTGTTCTAAAACAAGGACAACAACCAGAACTCAACTTCAAGCCAAATTTTAAAACCTTTAGAGACAAAACTCAAATTCGATTCCTTTGTGAAAGTTGTAGACCTATGTCTTTAGTTTAATATCCAATTAAAATGATCCCATTTTGATATCTATAGGTCAAGACATGGCTAAAATATAAAATTATATTCAGTGGAACCACTCCATCTAACGAGATAGGCACTCCAATTAACTCACTTTAGTCTTATTGCGTAAGAGAAATGCCAAAAACACATCCAAATGAACCAGCAACATCCCATTTTCATATATAATAATTATCTTAACAAAACCGCTCACGTTACACTCAAAAACTTCAACAACATATCAAAATTTCCATACCTTTTAAAAAAGTGATCAAAACCCCAATTCTTCACTCCATTTGCTTCCGTTCTTTGGTCTTCTCTACTTCTACACATAACATACCCATTCAAAACTCATCTTGAATAATCACATATACATAACAGAACCTTAGATGAAGAAGAGATGAGGAAGGAGGTAATGTTCATGCAAAAACATGAAATCAACTCACCTTAGACTTCAAATGCACAAATTTCTTGCGCTTTCTTTCAAATCCCTTAAGAGATCAAATTTCACAAGACTTTGGATGAATAAAGAAGCTCAAAATTCTGATGGTTGATCCTCCCCTCTTCCTCTTCATGTTTTTAAGTAAAGTTTATGGTGGGTGACATGTCATAAGGCTAATTTTTATGGTGTGGGATATGACATATGGCTCAATCTTATTAGTTTCTACTTTTCACCTTTCATTAATTACAAAAATGTCCACATCTTTGCCTTATTATATGAAATTGCATGCCATGTTACTACATTTAGCAATCTAGTCCATGATTAATGTAACATCCCGTTTCCGTATAACGGGTTGAATTAGAGAAACGGGTATATGTGAGAAATAGGGAAAACACAACTCATGCTCATGCATTTGTGCACAGTAATTTTTGCACGTGAAAAATATCTGTACATGCATTCATGACATTCTTCCCGGTATAATTGTGAATAAAATGTGAATATTTGGAAAAATATGTTTTGTGTGTGTAAAATTTAATTGGAGAGGGTCATAGTGATTTTCCAATTTTTAGAGAATTATAGAAATTTTCTGGGAATTTTTCGGAGTCATTTC
>JAOTAY010058973.1:0-18738 GCA_025629805.1 Erythroxylum baracoense | reverse complement strand
GTATAGGGAGGGTAAGATGTACGCAGTCATGCCCGCATCTCCGATAGAGATACAGAGACTGTTTCCTTAGAGACCCCCGGTAATCTTTTTTGAAGATTACGAGTGCCCTAAATCCTTCTTAGATCGATTAACTACAAGAGATACAATGCCAAGTTTTCTTTACAACTTGAATAAAATGTACTTGTTCACTTTAATGCTCAATGGTTCATAATCACTTCACAATGAATGAATGATTACTTGTGAATACTTAAGAACGATTATAAAAGTGTTATTGTAACTTTAGAATATCATAAAGATGTTAAAAACCTAAATGCTCAGGTATTTATAATCATAAAATATTCGAATTATCATTAGCACAAAATCTACTTATAAAGTGAATTGATTGATCACATCCAATATTACCCAATATGCATCCTAAAGGGGAGGATGACTATTCATAAAAGTTGAATGAGCATTGTCAATATCTGAACGCAATTGTATCTTCAAATTAATATAAAACAAGTTAATGTATTATCTGAACATGGAAGTCTCTATCTAAGGGACAATTAATCGAACAACTCATAGGCAATATGTATTATCTCTAACTAATCACAAAACAAGTGCATTTTTTCATTATTTACCAACAACAATACATGTAAACAACAAATAAACCAATAATGACACGAAAAAACGCACACACCAACAATCATCACACAAAAACCAAGCACCCAACACCCACATTATACATATATATAACCATATAAGAGCTTCGTTTTTTGGAGACAAAATAAACCCAATAGAGAGCTTACCTAAAAAATGACGCACGATGGGTCAAAAAACAAGTAGAAACTGACGGTGGAAGCAAGGAAAACCACACAAAACTGACGCAGCTGAGGGAGGAGAGAAGAAAAATAGCAGAGGGGGAGGGGGTCGGGTTAAAATGATAACTAAAACGACGTCGTTTGGATTAAAATCAAATGACGTTTTAATCCAAACGACGTCATTTTATTTATGAACAACTCGTCATTTACCGACGGAACATATTTTTCGTCAGTATTTAAATTCACCAAATATCGAGCCATATCTTGCCATCTTATTTTGCGAAGGATTCAGTATTCCGTCGGCAATTTGTAATTTCTCGTAGTGTTTTAATGACAGAGAGTGTTCACCGTCAAAAAATTAATGATGGATTATATACCGTAGATAAACAACCGACGCTAACTATTAAACAAAGCATATTTTACTGACGGAACTATTTTTGTTGGTAAATTTCTGACGCTATTTAATTCCGAGAAGCATTCCCATAATTTTTACTGACGGGCATGGTTTGGTCGTCTCTATATTTCATCAGAAAATTTGTGCGAATGTTTTCCCTCCACCTTTACCGACAACAATTGTGTTCGTCGCAAAATGAAAATTTTCGTGACACTTTTACCGACGGATAATGTTTTTTTGTCGATAATTAGCTTCGATTTTGTTTCCGTTGGTAAATTTCCGTCGCTAATGTATGATTTTCTTGTAGTGAAGGATGACTATATATAATTAATCTACTTTCTTTTAAGTTTAATCTATGGTGTTAATGATTTGGCTATATTCAAGTGAATTTTCTTTTTGATTTGGCTGTAAAATTTCCCCTTACTTGTGAACATGTGTGTGATGACCTAATTTGGTAGTATAAGGTTGTTTTATGGTAGAAAGTTTACAGTAGAACCAGATTTGAAATATGTTGATAGGCAAACAAGTGTTTTCGATTACAAGTATATAAAATTATATTTATGCATATCATCAACAACTATATTTATTCATTTATTTATACTTCTTTATCTCTTTTGTATAGTTCAAAAGAGTGTACAATTTCTTTGATGTCATAGAAAAAGATGGAAGCATTTGAGGCCAATTTTTTATATTGATGGCTACTTTCTAAAGATAAAATTCAAAGGCTAACTATTGAGTGCAGTTGGGAACGATGGTGATGGAGGAATATATCTATTGTCTTGGGCTGTATAGAGGTACAAAATATGAATTCTTGGACATGGTTTATGAATCTGTTGGCTTATGACTTGGAATTGGATAGTGGTGAAGGGCTTACAATTATGTCAGATATACAAAAGGTATTTTATTCTTCATATATTTATAGTTTATTATTATAGAAATTTCATATTAACTTAATCTTTTCTATTATTATAGGGATTGATTAGGGCTATGGAAGAGACATTACCATATGCCATTTATCAGATATGTGGTAGTCACATATACCATAATTGGTATATGAATTAGAAGGGAAAGAATTTGCAGAAGCGGTTTTGGAATTGTGCAAGGTCAAATTATGTCAAAGATTTCAATAAGTAGCTGAAAAGATTGGATAAAATAAAACTTGGATGTGCATCAGTACTGTTTGAATAACCTAAGGAGTGGTAGATAAGATGTTACCAATCTTTTGGATCGAAATGCCTGATTGGCAACAACAATATAAGTGAAAATTTTAATGGGTGGATCTTACTAGTAAGAGATAGGCCATTAATAGCTTGCGTGAAACCATTAGAATCATGGTGATAAAGAAACATTCATAGAGGAGATAATTTGTGCAAGCTTAGAATTCAAATGTTGCACTGATGATTATGAAGAAATTTGAGAAGAATAAAAAGGATTCAATGCAATGGAAAATTGTAACACCCCCTATACGAAACCTACAACCATCTATACACATAGTAACCAAATTCCTATACACGCATTCAATGTATACAATTCTATTCAATGCTATACATATACACATTACAAAACTCCCTAATGCTTAACATTATCATTTAACAGTAGGAATACATCTTTACATTTACATGGTAATCCAAAAGAAAACATACAATTTCCTTTCTTCATTACATGTGCAATCATCTATAACTAAAAACACATTCCAAAATTACTTTTTCTTCTATCTACTGGCCTTGGTCCTTGCAGATGTATCATGTACCTCACTCTTATGACTTGGATTATACAGATTAACACTCGTGCTAAGCTTGAAAGCTTAGTGGGGGAAAATACTTAGTTTGGATGACCACTTGTAGCATTCATTCGCCAAGCATACATATTCAGAAATTCCATAACTCATATACCATAAATTCACGTTCATGAACTAAACATTGATATTCAATGCTCATGTAAACAATGATGGCATACTTAAGCAAAGTACATAATGCAAATATGCTTCAAGATATTATCCATATACCGAAAATGCACATTTATAAGCCAAATATTGATATCCAACGCTCATTGATACAAATTATCAATATAATTGCACATCATTACAAACAGTACAAATGCTCATCAATACCAATTATTCATGTTGTCATATTGTATTTCTTATTTATGACTGTTATGTTTCCTTTCTGTGTTAAGCCTGCATATTTTCTGTGGGCATGGATAACAGATGCTGTGGATATCTGAAGATATCAAACTATGGATACACGAAGGTATCGAATTGTGGACACTGGTAGTGTCAAATTGTAGCAACTGCACTATATCCCTAAGGCATGCCTATCTATCCACAACCAAGAAAATAGATCAGGCACTATAACCTTTCCTTTAACCATTTGCAAATTTCACAATTCATATACAAATCATATGATATACATTTCAAGTCATAAAATCTATATTTGCATTCATACATGAAATTCATGGCTTACCACCATTAGAAGGGTATCAAAATCACACTTGTACAATCATATTATACACATATAAGTAATGGATATGCATACAAATCATTTATGTACATGTAAATTTTCTTTGGAATGCATTATGCTCAATCTTATATTCCAATGTTTAGTCTCTCAATTCAGATGTGGTAAGTCCTATTTCATTTATTCCTAGGTGTTTGAAAAGTTTTAGACACATTCAAAAAGGTTCGGATAAGATGCGGTAGAAATCAGAAGCAAAAATAATGCCAGGGTCGTGACAGACACACTCCCCATTCAATACCACTACTTGTTCCTTAATATGCATATAGAAAAAGTTAGAACTGAGTTTCTAGGTCTTCTAGAAATTTTTTCCTCTATGTATATTCTTTCTTTAGCATTAACAATTAGATCATTTGAACTTCTAAATCATGAGATATAGACAGAATATCATAAGCTTCTCCAAAACAGGGACAACATCAGGTCATTTTTTTAGATCTCAATTTCCAAGGTCATAGAGCTAGAATTAAGTTAGAGTCCCTTCTATAGATATTTATTTCTATGTCTTTGGTTTCATATGCAACTAAAATCACATCATTTGAAGGTCTCTAAGCTGAGATATGACTCAAAAAATGTGACTAGTTCAAATAAACCTTAAACAAAATTCCACTATACGATAATCTCTTGTCATATTTGACCATCTTTATGCAAGATAACACTAAAATAAAACCAAAGCATTAACCCAACAACCATTCCACATCCAAATGAATCTTTTTATACATTAAAATATACACAAATATAGAAATGAACTAAGTGAAGTCCCAAACCTCAAAATTGACAAAATATGTCTTATATTGCCTTTCCTTCCCTTTCTCTTTGGCTTTGCTTGACTCACTAACTAAAAACACCAAAAATATACCTACCAATCCCACTTCCAACCTTATAATTTCATTCCTTTGTAAGAAAAATAAAAAGAGATAAAGGTGAAGAGAAAATCCCTAACGTTTACCTTGATTTCCACCTAATATTGACTTGATTTCTTAAATGAAAAATGATGGGATGAAGAAGGTGAAATGGAGAGAAGAAAACTTTAAAGTTAAGTCATCAAAGTGTTGTCCATCTCCTTTCTCCATATGCCTTTTTTATGAATTTTCTAGTCTTAGACACATGTTTCAATCCCATTGGACCATATGTCACAATCCTATTGGACCATGTGTTACAATCCTATTGGACCACGTGTTACAATTCTATTAGACCATGTGTTGAAATGCTATTGGAATATGTGTTACAATTCTATTGGACCATGTGTTACAATTTTATTGGACACACATGCTTTAATCTTATTGGTCCAGGAGTTGACTTTAGGAAAATTACATATTGGTCCTTCTTCTTCCTTGACTTCCTACATTGGCCTACAATCTTATTAATTAATTTCATTGCCCTATGTCTTAATTTTCTAATGTAATAAATTTCATGCAATTTGGTTAATTATTCCGGGGGTTATATCTAAAACTGTTCGAAAACAGGGACAACGACCGTAAATCAACTTCAAGGCAGAATTCAAAAATCTTAGAGGCATAATAAAATTTTGATTCTTCATAAAAGTTTTAGATCTATGTCTCCAGTTTAATCTCCACTTGAAATTATCCAATTTGAAGGTCTATAGGCCAACATATGGCCAAATTACAGAAGTATGCTCAGTGGAACCTATCCATTCAACGAGGTACACATCCCAAATCAACTAATTTCGGTCTTATCATGCAAGAGTAACACAAAAACACATCCAATTTAACCAAAAAATTCCATAAGCAAATGGGATACTTCTTATACTAATTCCCCTCACATCACATTCATAAATGCAAGAAATATATCAAAAATCCCCATACATATTTCACATCTAAGTATGTATGTCCATGCCAAAATGAACAAATTACCCATCAACCTATGTTTTTTACATTAAGTACCATAATATCTTTTACTAAGATGCACTTAATTCATTATATTCACTTTTTAATACACCCTAGACATGCTATAATACTTCTAAAGTATATGTTGGGGCGTTACAAAAATAATTTGAAATGGTGATGGAACATATGAAGTGTCTAAGGGTGATAACAAGCATATTGCAAGGATTAGTAGACAACAATCATGTAGTTGTCGAGTATGGGAGCTCCATGGATATCCTTGTAAGCATGCTATAAGTGTTGTTCATCATTCAAAGTAAGAGGAAAAGAAATTTATGGATGATTACTATAAGAAGTCTAAATTCTTCACTTTGTATGACCATATGTTGTAACCTATTAGGGGTGCAATTTTTTGGCCTATTGTTGATGCATAAGTAATAAACCCATAACCCAAAAATTCATGCTAGGAAGACTTAAACAATTAAAAGGAGAGGAGTAAATGAACCTAATAAGTTCAAAAATTGAAACAAATTAACTTGAAAAGGTCAAGTACAAAAATGTATTAAATGTGGCAATTCTGGCCATTACGCTAGGAAATGTAATAATGAAGTCCTAACTCAGCCTACTCAGCAATCTCCACAAGTATAAAACATTTTTTGATTATCAAACTTTATTTTGGTTACTATGTATTGCTTCATATATCAAATGATATTTATAACATTCTTTGATTATCAAACTCACAATTCTATTTATGTTATATTTATTAGGTCATTATTAAGGTCTCTTTATAAGTGTTTGGTTTTAATATAGTTTAAAATATTATCGCACCTATTCAACACAACAATACTTTAAGAATATGTGCATTCATCACAATGTTGATAAATTTCACAAATTAACATTGTTATTGAAATGAGTGTTTACATGTTGCTAGCTCTTTGCATAGTAATAAATAGAAGTATGAGAAGTTGATCCACATTCATTCAAGTTGACTTTTAAACCAAAAGGTCAAAGGTTCAAAGGAAAACCTAACATCACTTCCTAACAGTTACAAACTCAAACAATAAGGAGGAGAGCATCATTGAATTAACCATTACATGATCAACTTTCCCAATCAAGTGCAAATGAGGGAAGCAATGTGGTTGATTTGCAGACTATACATTAATGTTGTCTATGTGTTGTTGAAACTTTAATTATTGAATCCAATCACTTTTGTATATGGATAGATAGATACAATCACTTTTGTATATGGATGGATAGATGTTGTGGTGTAATTTTTTTCTTAAATAATGCTCAGATTATTTATGATGATATAATCACTTTTATATATACCTGTTGATGATTTATGCAACTATTAATTAGGCATGATTAAGGCATCTTTACAAATAACAAAACAATAAAGACAAAACATAATATATTACAATTTAATTCCAATAAGTTTTTTCATTCATTACAATTCAAGTTTCTTTTAAAAATCTATAATTTAGTTCCACTTCCCCAAAATATAACGCTCACTATAAGCACAAGAAAACCCTATTACAGTGATCACTAAAATAAAATTCAACTCAATTTTCTCCTTTATCAAAAAAATAATGTCTTATTTTATTAGCATTATTTGCTCCTCAATTTCTAACATTGTACGTAATTTAATTATGGTTCTTTAAGCCTCCTTCTTTAACATACTTCTTTCTTTAATTTATGAATTACTTTAACAACCCTCTCACTAAGTTTGTCATCATACCACTTGAAAAATTACATTTTCCAGCCTAAAACAAAATTAGTAATTAATAAGGTAAACATAAACATATATACAAAAAAAATTAACTTATTGAAAAATAAACTTACAAGATATTTGGGACATTTATAAATCTCCCTCCTAGGTTATTATCACTTTATGAAGTTCTTAACAGGAATTTTAAACCATAATAATACGTCATATAACCATCATTTGAATTTAATTTAGTATTAATTAAAGATATCAAATCCACAGTGTTAAGTGGTCGCAGCAAAATTATATTAAGGTAAAGGAATATTACTCCTTATAAAAGCAAACTCTTTCTACTATACTATCGGATTTTGGAGCCAAGGTCTACATAAATGTAAAGGTAGAATCTCAATTTTAGGAAAAAAATGGTAACTAATCAAAACCTTTTTGGCTGTAGATACATACACACAATCCTATAAGCATGACTAGAAGCACGACCATAAGCACCCAGAGATAAGTAAAAGAACATAATATCCAATTAAACACATGTACCTTAATATCATTCAAACCTTACATAAAAACCTCATCATCAAAAGTTTGATGTCAAGGAAAAAAGGATACAAACCATTTAGGTAATAGAGCAAATATAAACAAGATCATATATAAGTCAGGTTAAACAACGTTACATAGTCAGTAGAATGTATTTTGCTTTCTTACATCATTAAAGAGATGTTGAAATCCCAAATAAGAAATTTGAAAGGCTCACGTTTGTCCAACTTATCATCCTAATGCTTTTAACTATCTTCCTCCACCTTAAAAGGCCTATAATTGTTCCATACCTTTCATATCCTCATCTTTGTCTTTTAACAAGTCAGTGTACTAACCATAGACCAAAAAAATAAGTTGGACTTTCATAGAACCTGATCACTAAACAAGTAATTCAACATGCTCGGGTAGTAGAATAGTGTACATTGATAATGGAGTTTGAGGTACAGTAACTCAAATAAACTATAATAGTAATATGAAAAATGCAACAATACATAATATAGTATCCTCAAACCTGGCTATTTAAGAGGTCAATACTCTCCCCAACCTATGGCTCAATTCTACAATGATTCTCTTTAATTGATCTTTTATTTTCTCTAGTATTATCATTTCCTATAACCTTTTTTATACCCTACCTACTAATATCCAGCAACATGTCACTCTACACTATTATAGAATCTTCCATCTGCTTGTATATAACCAACATAAATTTCCAAAATCAATGGAGGAAGATGACGCCTTGAAACTACGAAGAACGAACAGGATATCCAAGAAAGACGAAGTTTTTCCCAAGTGTGCAATAGGAGATGCAAAGCATAACTTAATTAAGAGCAAAAGGATGCATTTTTCCCTATTTTATTTTCTATAAATCTGACAGAAGTGTGTGGAAGGTGACAGAAACGTGCAACTATGATTGAGTTTGTTGTTGCTATGACTAAACTTGTGGAAGCGCGTACAGGATTTCTACAAAGGCTTGAATGAAATGGGAGTTAGGGATTTTAGGAGTTTGTGATTTTTTAATTTTGAACGAAGGAGAAACTGTGAGTTTTGAAAACTTAGGTCCCACTTTTATTTTAATTACAAAAAGCTAGGTTAGCAAGTGTTACATCTCACTGTTGCATAAAAAAAAACCACATCCTACATGACGCGACATTTAACTAACAAAGGGTAACTCATGTTAGATTTTCTGTCTTTATAGGGTCTATTTTGAACATTTTGTAAATGTTTAAGTTCAAATTAAACGCCCTAAAATGTTGACGTTTAACTTGTATTTTAATTAGGGATTAAAATACACTTTTGGCCTAATACTATACAAACTCCAATCCACACTTACCATTTGTACACAAATACCAGTAAAATAAATAATTAGTGGATTAGTTAATGGCAGAGATAATGTTTCATTGTTAACTAATTCAAGTTTTCATTTTTTCCACTTTCTTATCATGTATTCCACCTTCTTTCTTTTTGTTGCTATTGTTTAGGGATAATATTTTATTTGTTTCACTAGTAAAAGTATGAGCTATGTGGTCCCTATTTGTAAGGATGAGCTATGTGGTCCCTATTTGTAAGGACCTAATGCCTATAAATTTATTATCGTTATGGTGAAGTTTCCAGTGAGGGTGAATAATGAAAGACGTTTTTATTTCTCCACTGTTCATTCTCTTGTCCCTTTCTACATGGTATCAGAGCAAGGTCATAGTGGTTTATAGGAAAGAAAGACATCGAGAGCAAGCAAAAAATAGAGAGAGCACGCAACAGACTGAAAGAGTGTACAACGACCAAGAAAAAAAGTAAAGGAGAGTGAAATGGTAGCCAACAACATTATCTCGAGTGCTACTAATGTTCCTATTTTCAATGAAATCAATTATCAATTCTGGTTTGTGAAAATGCAAACATTATTTAGGGTATAGGAGATGTAGGATTTGGTGAAAAATGGTTTCGATGAGCTTGTCGATCCAGATCAAATTGTACAATTGACAATAGCCTATGGATGACGCTTTGTTCCCAAAGTGATGGGAGCAACCACCTTAAAAGAGGCATAAGATTTGCTTAAAGAACACTATCAAGGGTTAAGCAAAATTGTTATGCTAAAATTGCAATCTTTATGCCCTAATTTTGAGATTTTGTCAATGAAGTCCACAAATTCAACGTAAGATTTCTCTGTCAAAATCTCTACTCTTGAGAATCAAATTCGGTCTTTTAGTAAGGATTTGTCATAACAAAAGATTATTGAGAAGGTTTTAAGAAGCCTTCCCCTTAAATATGATCATGTTGTTGCAACTGTCGAGGAATCCTAGCATTTATCTAATTACTCATTTATTGAACTAATGGGATCTCTTAAACCTCATGAAGCTTGATTGAATAGATCAATTGGGACATCTCTAGAGCAAGTTTTTCAAACTAAGCTTGATGGGAAGTACTTCAAGGTCTTAAGAAGAGAAAGAGGATCTAATGGTAGTTGAAGAGGTGGGTGAGGACATAAAGGTTCAAGTAATAGCAGAGGTTGTGGTAAATCATATGTCCAAGAAAGAAAATGGGTAATGTTAACTCTCTACATGCACGATTTCATTGTGGTAAGACTAATCACGTTGAGGAAAATGCTAATACAAAAAGAAATTAGATTATGAAAAAAATGAAAATCAGTATTATAATTGCCAAAAAAATATGGTCATATAGCAAGAAATTGTGAAGTCAAAGATCAAACAAAGTTTCACGAAGAGAAAGATAATTGTTTGGAGAATTTATTTGTTGCTTGTTTAGCTGCTAATGTTAATATATCTTCAGAAATTTGGTATTTAGACAGTGGTTGTATAGGAAACAAAAATTATTTTGAAGTGATTGATGATTCAATGACATCAAGAGTGACCTTGGGAAACAATAGTCAAGTTCAATTGAGTGGTGTCAGCACAGTGTCTGTGGTTGCAAAACTGGTACAAAATACATCCACAATGTCATGTATTTTTCTGGCTTGGCTAATAATCTTCTGAGTTTGGGTCATCTAACGAAGAAAAGTTACTATGATATCTTTGACAATGATGAGTGTTTGATTTATGATAAAAAGAGCAAGTATTTTGTGTATTCAATAAAAATGTATGAAAATCAAATGTTTCCTATCATATTTTTGCAATTGGATCTTAATGCCTTTATAGCCTTAAGTGATGGTTTAGAGCTCTGGTATAGAAGGTTTGCTCATCTCAATTTTAACGCATTGTAAAAGTTACATAACCTAAGTATGGTGATGGGACCTCTAACGTTGCAGATCAATAATTCCAATATATGTGAGCCTTGCATTTTTAGGAAATAACATTGTGAAAAGTTTCTAGTTAATAAGTCTTGGAGGGAAACAAAATCTTTGATGCTTGTTTATACGAATATTTGTTGCTTAATACAGACATCATCATTAAAAGGAAGTATTTCTTAATCTTTGTGGATGATTTTTCAATAATGACATGGGCATATTTTTCGAAGGAAAAATGAGAGGCCCTAGAATTCTTCAAGAAATTCAAAGCAGTAGTAGAAAAGGAGTCTAAAAATTCTATCATTAATTTACAAACTGATTTTAGGGGTGAATTTACATCCCAAGAATTTGAATCATTTGCATCCAACTTAGGATTTAAAAGCAGCTGATAGCAAGCTATACACTATAACAAAATGGTGTAGCAAAGTGTAATAATAGAACAATCATTGAAGTAACTAAGAGTATGTTGAATGATAAGCACCTTCTATACTATTTTTAGGTTGAAATGGTGGCTCCAGTAGTTTATGTTTTCAATCAGGCACCAACACAAGCTATTAAAGGGAAAACTCCTTATGAAGCTTGGTTTGGTAGAAGGCAAAATGTAAGTCACTTGAGGATTTTTTTGATCCATTTCATATGCTCATCTAATCGAGGGGTATGCTGTATTGCCATAAAAGTTGTTATAGAAATATTGTTCATCCAATCATAATATATTACCAAGCATCCTTTTTTCATTCCTTGCCCTTTACTTTCTTCCTATACTAACTAACCAAGCAACCCATCAGTTTGAATTCCCACTTAGGTGCTTCCAGCTTTAATCCACCTACTCCTTTCTCAATTGATTATATTTTAGACTTTCCTCCAAGAAGGGTAAAAAATTTATCTGATATTTATGTTTTTGCTGAATTTGTTTACATTGCCATGGAACCTACTTGTTATGAAGATGCAGTTGATAAAGAAGAATGAGTTAGAGCAATGAGAGAAGAGTTGACAGCTATTGAAAAGAACCAGATATGGAGTTTGCAAGATTTGCCTAATAGGAAAGATGCAATTGAACTCAAATGGATGTTCAAATCCAAATACAATCTAAATAGTACATTTAAAAGAAACACCACTTCATGTCTGACTTGTAATCTTTTTGATATCCAAACCTAGGATAATAAGCTCATGAACGTGGTCTTACTTCACTGTCGAGAAACAAAAGAAGACTTCCATCGACTGTCCTCGTTCTAAAAAAAAAATCTAGCATAGCTCTTCATATATAAAAGAAGAGGTTCTCTATTGATTCAAACATTGTACCTATGGGATAAGGGGAGAATTTGTTTGGGAAGCAAAAGAACTATTGAAACTGTGAGAAACCCTAGGAGCCGTGCGAGATGAAAGTCTCATGCACAATTTTGAATAAGAGAAAGAATTGAGGAATCCTCTTTTCTGACTCTGACTCTCCCACTCCAATTGAAATTGAACAAAAAAAGGAAAATAGAAGGAATTCTATATGATGTCAAGTTTGTACAACTTGTTCTAAATTGAAATTCTATGCAATTTGAAATTATAAATAAATTGAAATTCATTAGACAACATATATCTATTCAAACTTCTTCCAAGTTATTCAAGAATAGTGGTGTTGAGCTTCTTGATCCTTTGACTAATTCCCCATCGAAGTCGTAGCGAAAATGAGTCTTCATAAGACAATTGTCACTGCTTATAGACCCCAACTTGGGTGATCTATCCTATCTTATTTAATTCAATACTATTATTTCAATGATATTATTCAATACAATATTAGGAAATTTGAAATAAAAGTCTTTTCTCTCAAGTTCCAAATACTAATTTTTTTTTTAACTTTCACTCATGTTGCACGTTTAGATAGAGTAAGATTAATATTTGCGATGGCTTCTCATCATGGTTGGTTTGTTTTTCAATTAGATGTAAATCAACATTTCTTAATGGAGATTTAGGTGAAGATGTGTATGATAAACAACTTGAAG
The DNA here is from genome assembly GCA_025629805.1 of Erythroxylum baracoense. Taxonomy (NCBI): domain Eukaryota; kingdom Viridiplantae; phylum Streptophyta; class Magnoliopsida; order Malpighiales; family Erythroxylaceae; genus Erythroxylum; species Erythroxylum baracoense. The sequence continues at coordinate 5,716 of JAOTAY010058973.1, read as the reverse complement.
GTTTTGAAGTAAAATTGTCTAAACAAAAGGTGTATAAACTACACAAAGCACTCTATAAGCTTAAACAAGCACCACTAGCGTGGTATAGCAAAATTGAATCTTATTTTACTAAAAATAATTTTTTAAGGAGTGCTAACAAACCCATTTTGTATGTTAAAAGTTGTGCAAATATTTTTTTGGTGGTTTGCCTGTATGTGGTTGATACTGGAAACTCTTTGTATTGATGAAAGCTTTCAAAAAGTCCAAGATGGAAACTTTTGATATGATTGATTTAGGATGACTATATTATTTTTTAGGCTTAGAAGTTGATCAGGATGCAAGTAGAGACTCTCTTTGTCAAACGAAATGTGCTATAGATCTTTTGAACATGTTTGGTATGTTGAATTGCAAAGCTGTCAAGAATCCCTTTAATGTTAGTGATAAATTGTTTGTTGGTAATGAAGTTGAGAAGGAAAACGAAAAGTATTTCAAAAGCTTGGTGGTTGGCTTGTTGTATCTTACTCACACTCAACTACATCTCATGTTTCCTGTGAGCCTTATCTCACACTTTATACACAATCCAAGTTAACATCACCTCAGAGTTGCTAAGAGAATTTTGAGATGCATTCAAGACACATTAAGTTTTAGGATCAAGTATGTGAAAAATGATGTGATCCTATAACATTTACCGGTGATGATTAGGCTAGATGTGTAGATGATATAAAAAGTACCAAAGGCCATGTTTTTTGTATTGGTGGAGGAGCTATTTTGTAGGTATCAAAGAAGCAACAATTTACCGCCTTATCAAGCACAAAATCTAAATACATAGCTGCTACAACTTCTTCTTATCAAGCAGTTTGATATTACTAGATTTGAAGTAACAGTAGTTAAAGCCAACAAGGATTTATTGTGATAATAAATCTACCATTGATATTTCTAAAAATCCAGTCCACCAAGAAAGAACCAAGCATATTAAGATTCAATATCATTTCATCAGAGAATTTGTTTCTTAACTAGATAAATAATTGAGTTATTGCAACACTGAAAAGCAACCATAAGATATGTTGACAAAAGCTTTGACAGAGAGCAAGCTACAAAAAGTTTTGCAACATGGTTAAAGTCCTTTCTCTTACTTGAATTAAAGGGAGAATGTTGACTAGTTCACGCTTTTATTGTTTTCCACTTTCTTATCACGTCTTCCACCTTCTTTCTTTCTATTGCTATTATTTAGGGATAATATTTTATTTTTTTACCAGTAAAAGTATGGGCTACATGCTTCCTATTTTGTAGGACCTAATGCCTATATATTTATTATCGCTGTGTTGAAGTTTCCAGTGAGAGTGAATTATAAAAGACGCTGTTATGTCTCCACCGTTCACCTTCTTTTCTCTTTCTACATATGTGAACTTACGTAAATTTTGCATGTGAAAGGTTAAAATAAGATAATTTGAATACTATATGCCTTGGTCCTACCAATTGAAAATTTTGGATAAAGATAAACCCTTTAAAGACTTTTATGTTTTGCTTTTTATAGTGGTCGTTTCTCTCTTTGTCGGGTCATTTCAGGAAACGCTCAATTTCGTTGAAATCTGAAACGGGTATGAGAAAGTGATAAAACTAAGGGCGGAAGATTAGAGCAGACAACTTGGACTAAATTAATAAAACTTGTCATTTTTCCCTGGGTTTGGCTCTTGTTCTGGTTTGCATTTCTCGGAACATTGAACCAATGTTATCTGCTTAGATGGGCGGAACTGGTAGCTTCTAATAATTTGATCGACTCATTTGACGAACGAGACAATCAAACTGAAGTTGACCATAGAAATTTTCCAGCCAACTCAAGCATGGACCACTGGGCATCGGCAATGCTTGGTTCTCATGTTGATGGTTGTCGTTCTAACTTTAACATTAAAAATTAGAAAAGCTGGGTGCTTTGAGTGGCTCCTTGATATTCATAGATAATAGGCCAGGGGCCAAAAGGACTTCCTTTTCCTTTTATCGTTTCAAACAGGGACCAATGTGGTTTCGTTCAATTTGTGGCCATGCTTATACTGCTTTAATTTATGCTCAGGCAATTGTGTTAACAGAATTCTCTTATCTATTAAAAATAATAATTAGTAGTGTTTTATACATAAAAATTAGATCATAAGTTAATTGATAAAAAATTAAATCATCCTTTCTTATCTCAAATAAAAATCCATAAAAATTTAAAATGGTATAGTTAACCTAATTTAGCATTGGACTCAATTAACCTAATTTAATGTTGCGTTAAGTCAATTAAAGAAATAAAGTACATGTAAATTTTATATTTTCTTATCAACTTAGCACTCAAACTTGATGCATTATAATTTTTCAATTGGCTGAGGAAAAATGTACCATATCCATACGACTACAATTTAATAATTATTATATATATTTATCTATAGGATTCTTCAATTATTTTAATTTTCTTAACGGTAAAGCATGCTTCTCACATTTATTCTTGGCGTACTTAATTGATTATACCTCAGATAATCAAGTAACTATGATATTAAATGATTTCTGATCAATTGAAATTAGGAATATTGTTTTATGTGCTTACCCCATTCTTCAAGGTTAATGAGTCTACACCTCTGCATGGTTTCTAGTTTTTCGAAGATTCAAATATTCAACATGCTTTCCAATTGTTTTTCATTTTTTTCTGAAAATTTTAATCAAATTATTTTTTTATTCATACTAATTCATTTAATATATTTGATTCAAAACATGTAGTTTCTGGTTTTAACACTCAAACATGTATCATTAAATTTTATTTTTAAACAATTATATAATCTACATTTACTTTTGAACTTTGTAAATTACTTCTTAATTTTAAAAAAATGACATACTATTAGAATGAATATATGCAATAGATGTATATAGGATTGGCGATGTTGCTTCAACTTGAATTTGGCTAATATTGCTCAAACTTGATTTGAAGTTCATACTCTCTAATTAATTGTCAATTTGACTCAATCCGATAATCAAATCATCAAAGATTGAACTGTTCTCACTCATCAATTTTTTTGATATTGCCCTCTCCGTTGAATTTATTAGACATGAGAGATAATAAACATGAGAACTAGAGGAGGGTAAAAATACAGAGGAAGCAAGAGCACGAGCAAGAATTAGCATGAAAAATAAGAAAGGTACAAATGAATGATAATGAAAATGAAAGAGACATAAAGAAAATAGAGGACAAAAGTAGATGAGAGAGTGGGAGAAAGAAGAAAACAAAGATATTAAATAAAACAATTGAAAAAAAAAGAGTCGGTTAGAACAAAAAGGAAAGAGACATAAAAGAGGGTAGAAGCAAAACTTAGGAGGAAGGAAGAGGAAGAGATAGGCTCAAGAACTTTCCACTCCTGCCCATCAAATGTAGGAATGTAAATGGGCTGGATAGAATGTGAGTCATGGGTGTCATTTGTTTTTTAAGCAAAAAATTTGAAAGCGATGTCGTTTTGAAAAAATTGACAAGCCCGTAGTCCAACCTGAACAAACCATAATCAACCCGTAACCTGTTGATAGCCCGATCAGCTCAGGCTAAAAACGAGTCAGGCTTGACAATCCGGGCCATTATTACCATCCCTAATCAAATGAGAGTTCTACAAGCTAAGGGGCAACATTCGTAGTGAATGATCAAACAGATTATTAAAATAGGACTGTTCCTGCTTTAGGTCATTTTATTAACATAAACTCAAATTTTAGGTAATTTGGTAGCACGAAATGAGAAATTTTTTAACAAATTCTTATGCCCCAATCTGAATCTCAATTAACTCAAAATGAATTCATTGACTTGATTCGAGCCTTTTTATTTGCCATGCCTGAATCTGTATCACACAGCATAAGTTATAAAAATAAAAACTTAAAACTAACGTCCGAGAGAGATGATGATGTGTGAACTAGACGATGTATGAACTAAAGGAATAATACCCTCTAAATTTTTATCACATATTGTTTCTATTTCCATCCAATTATTTTCACCTTTTTTATTTTATTTTATACTTATAAGTTATGAATGTTATATTATTTTTCAGTTGAAATTATTAATTAAAATTTAAATAATATGTTTATGTTATATGTTCTAATCCAAAATTTTGCATAATGTTATTATTTTTTATACTTCTCAAATTTAGGACATATATCTTGTATCTTTTTTGGGTGAACCCGGGGTATCTACCGCCGACAGCAATGACTAATCCCTCGTGACAACTGAGCTCTCACATGGGGGTAGGCTGCTGGCCACAGGTGCTGCTCCATTCTCATAGGTGGGAATCTAACTCCACACCTCGTAGTTATTTTGCAATAATTGAAATTTTTATTCAGTTCAATCGTAAAAATTTTGAACCGTTTAATTTTTTGGTTCGATTTTTAATTTTCTAGTTTGATTTACTTTAATAACTCTTATTGTTAAAAATCAATTAATTTATTAATTAATTAGTGAATTTTCGTAAATTAATAAATTCTTATAAACCAAAATAAATTAATTGTTTTTTATTTATGATATTTTTTAAATCAAATTTCAAATTCTTCAATAGGTGAAGATAATCTCTTTCAATCATATTCAATTTCTTTAATTTTGTTTAACCTTTAGTCGATTTTATGACGTTTAATATCAGTTCAACTTTTTAAATTCGTAAACTTTTTGTCAGTTTAACTCTTAGTCTAGTTTTTAAAACATTAATATTTTGCTATAATTTAGATAAATAATCAAGGGGATGAATACCTCTTTTAAAACATAAGTTACCAAATTCAATTAATACCTCCTTATAGAAAATAAAAAGATAATAAAGTTACCTTACTCCGTATATATTTTCTCTAGAGAGGAAGATTATGCAATTTTCTTTATACTCTAAATATGATAATTTTCTTTATACTCTAAATATGATAAAAACCTTTTGCCTTTAATAATTTAAGGGGTCAATTGCTTGAAATGGACTCTACTTGGTCATGGAACTAGAGAAAAAGCCAATGAGAATATCTCTAGAGTTGATCATGAAGCCTGAAGGAAGACGGGAAGAAGGTACCTATCAGCTCAAATTTACAAATCCAATCTGGTCCCAACGATTTAAGAGAAGCCGTTGCCTTGACACAAGGACGAGCTCTGCTACCCAAAATAAGCATATTTGGTCGGAGGTCAGGATTACGAATGCTTCACTTGCATCCCTTTTTTTTTTGATACAACGCGAAAACTAAATTAACTCAGATGCATATGCCTATGGTACAAGATTCCTTGTTGATCGTTATGAATGAACTCTGTGATCAGACTCGGAGACTCCATAATGAATTGCAGGCCGGGGCAGAAGGAAGCTGCTAGCGCTGCCAACCGATCCGCACACTGGTTGCCTTCGCGATAGACATGTTGGAACTTCACTTCCCAGTTGCGGTGGGTCAGTTCCCGAATACCTGCAAGCAAAACATTAGGTTCAGTTAGAACTATGGAAGCAGAAGATACTAAATTGATTACTTCGAGGGAGTCCACTTCGACTTCTATACGTCGGTGTCCCTGATCCCAAGCAAAAAGGAGTCCCGAATAGACGCCCCAAAGTTCCGCCGTTAACGGTGTTCCTTCACCTATGTTGTGGATAAATCCACCACACCACGTTCCTTGGCTGTCCCTTATTAAACCCCCAGCAGTGATGTGATTGGTATGCCGGTTAACTGCCCCATCAGTGTTTAATTTGACCCACCCAACTGGTGGTTCGACCCAGCGGACTGGCTG
>JAOTAY010058956.1:0-18739 GCA_025629805.1 Erythroxylum baracoense | reverse complement strand
ATGAATGCATGTACCACTTTTTTATGTGCAAACATTCAATATTTATGTGCATATATACTAACATTATGCATGAGCAAAAATATGCATTTCCTTAATCTCTCTTTGAGCTCATATGTACTGAAATTTTAGGTCCTAACTCTTAATATGAGAACGGGATGTTATAATTAGAATAGTCATATAACTTATTATGGCATCACACATATCACAAGTATTCAAAAGATCAACTTTTCCCATTTCATTCTCAAATATAACTTACATTGTAGCATTACACTTCATAATTCATATATTTATATTACCAAAAACATCTGAGAGTTTACTGCTTTTTTACAAAATGTTCTACATGAAATGAGAAAAGTAAATATACACAATCTACTAGACTCTTCAGATATCAATTGATTAGACCTTTGAGCCATTCTTCTTCCCAAAAATTGAAAGTATTGAACTTCTACTATATTGCCTTAGAAGCTAGGTCTACTTTGTACTTGAAAATCAACGTTGTAATTTTGATGAGTTTGCGAACTCAATGAATGAACCATCATCGATGTGCTCAATCAAGTCATAACACAAACATCACAGATATAAAACCAAATTCACAATTATATCACGGTATTTAATGTTGTATACCATAACACCTTTCATCACATTTTAACAAGTATAACAGGTGCACAACATCGCATATCACTATATTAAAATAATTTAGTAATTTATCGCAATCATTCATATAGTACATGTAAAGTTACATATGCAAATGCACATGTGACTCCACTTTCATTGTACTTTGTTGTGACTAAGCACCAAGTTACTATCCCGTACCAGTTGTGGATACTGGGCTCATTTCATTTACTGTCCTATACCCTTTGTGAATAATGGGCTCCTTAATAACTGACCCTATGACTCTTTGTGCACATCCTGAGCTTAAAGCTCTTTTTCACATTGGTCACTCCAGTCACAACTCCTTTATCTGATTATGCATATCAAAGTAATGGAATGCATCAATTCATATAATATGCTATCAATACTTTTCATTCAATGTGCTCATGTCATTTATCACATTCTTCATATTTGAATCCAGCATTCCATATTCAGTTGAGTACACATTCAGTATTACATATGCAATTTGAAAGCACTTCCAATACATTCCCAAAAATCCTTAGACCAGCAATGTCCGAAATTATCACAATCACATAAGTAACAATTTAATAACTGAAATTTAAATAGAAACAAATCAATCATAGTAAGAAAAAATCTAGGCTAACTCACAGCACGTTCCTGCTAAGCTATTGCCTTGATGACCCGATAATGTCTGGATGTTGACGATCAATTTATGCTTCTTTAGTCATACAATACACATATATTTTACACATTATGAAGTTGATCAATTATATAGATATTCAATCATACACATGTACATGTGTCATGTTCAACGCATACTCAATTGACTTTCCGGGTATGTATCCTTATTCACAAATCTTAACCATTCATCATCATAGCTTAGATATAACTAGTTTGAAATTAGGTTTATACCTTAAGTAAACTTGATGATTCTAAATTCATCAACCATACATTCACCGACCCTTTTCTACCATTATATATATTCACATAATTTCTCAATTCTCATTCATTCATTCCTAATACATTACTTATATCCTTTGGATCACATTTGTATTCATAAGAACACCTTTATTCCTTTAACAACTCATAATTTCCAGATTTAGATGCATTGATATCAAAACAATCCATTCCTTAAGTTATAACATTAATTAACAACCTAAACTTATCAAACTCTTAACCAATTAATCAAGCAACTATCTAAGTTCATTTTAAGCCTCAATCAAGCCCAAATGGACCAAAGTAAAGTGGCTTATCCTTAGTTAATTCAACAATCACAAAAAATAGAATTTTTTTCAATTCAAAGCATTGCCCACAATCGTGGGATGAGTGAAACGAAGGTTCACCATCCATTTCCTTTAATGTTTTCTAGATTCTAACACCTTTATACCAAATTCAAAACATATTCATAATATTCCATTAATTATACCTCAATTATACCTTAATTATACTCCAATTCCTCATCAATTTCTCCAATTATGACTTAAAATTATTCAATTCGTAGCTTATAAATTATTGGTTTTCATGCATGAAAACAAAACAAAAACCGTCATTCACTATCATATATGTAGTCTTAGTCCTTTCCCATTTCAAGAACACTACACTAACACCTTTCTTTAGCATAAATTCACCTTCATTATACTTCAAATCCCAATCTAATTCATCCATATAACAACCTATAACCCACAGATTTTATACATCAAGAACAAAGCAGAAAAGTATCCAAGTTCATTCATCATATTCCAGCATAATTCATCATCAACATCATATACAATCCATCCTGATTCAATAATCATAATCTTTCTATTAAAACAAGTCGTAAAGATCAATACTTTACTTGTTTAGCTCAAGTAACACCTCAATTCATCAAGTTAACCTAGCCCTCCATGTATGCAAGATCATCACCAATTAAAGGTGGAAATTGGTTAGTTTTCGACAAGGATAAAAGACCATAATAAGAACAAAAATGTTCTAGTTCTTTACCTAACTTTATGAAGGGTAAAAGTTCTTTACCTAACTTTACAGAGATGTGAGATAGAAGCAAGTTTTGTTGGAGAGAAAAGAAGAAGATGGTGGATGTTCCAGTAGAAACACTTTCTACATTAGCTTAATTCAACTAGGTGCATGGTGTTACCATGTTTCAATAACATAAGTCAATAAGCATGCATTCCATTTGTCCCATATATAAGCTGCCAAATGTCACCAATATAATAGGACATTTGTCACTCAGTCATTGCTACCATATGTCAATTAATTACCTATGCCAATTGTCACTAAATTTTCAATGCCAAATGTCACTCATTTTCATAGGCTTAGTCATCCTAATTTTTCATATGTCAACTTATCTTACCACTTGACATTTTTCCTAAGATAAATGTACATTTTAATTCATCAATTTTCCAATTGTAACAATTAATTTCAAATTTACTAATTATAATCCACCAAACCAAAATTCAAGACATAAACGATACACAATTCACATCATGATCATTTTAAACCTTTCATACCCAAGAACATGTCAATTGAGTGCGCATACAATCTTTTCAATATTTCCTAAATCATGATTAATGTGTTTATGTGAAGATTATGCATGTGAATGAAATGCATTTTATAAAGTCTCAATGATATTACTCATGTGCAATAGTCTAATATTCTAACCCTTAGTATGAAAACAAGCTATTATATAAGACACCTAGAGAGGCGACGATTTTTGGTGAAGGGACAAAGAAAACACAAGAATATGTCAAAAGATCCATTAGATTACAACATCAAACCTTAAAATTGTAAAAAGAGTCCATAAAAGAAAACGAGATTTAGAATTATGATTCCTTTGTTTTCTATTAGTTTTTCTTCATGTTTACCTTTGACTTCATCTTTTATAATTAGTAACTAAACGTAATTAGTTTCTAGGTGTGATGAAACCTAGTTTGGGATAACAATATATTTTAATCTTTTTATTCATTGAAAAAATATTGATTTATTATTTGTGATTCAATTATGTGTTTGTGATTAAATTATATGTTTTACTCTTGTTCTAATATATCTGGAATATTAGTGCAAGCTTTGATTTCACATGATTGAGATTGAGAAATCCTTTTGTAAGAATAAATCTACCATGATTGAAAGGAGTTTCATGAAAAATTAGAGATGGGCTAACATAAATCCTTTAGATTAGGGTCAAACCTAATAGTAAAATTCACAAATTAATAAAGTATTCTTAAGGATTCTAGCTAGGAAGAGCTCTATTAGTCAGTTGATGGATTAGTTATTAGTAGTCTTGAGAGAGTTACTAACATTAGATAGGAATTTCTACAGTACAATAATCAATAATATGATTACATGATAAAAATTTAATAATATCTAAAGATTCATAGGAGGATTTATCACTTAAACACTACTATTTGATATTGATTTTCTTCATATTTTACTTATCTTGAGTTCATAATTTTTAATCTTAATTTATTTTATTTCTATTTTTATTTTTAATTTAAAACCAAAATCAGATTCTTAGGTTAGATAATAGAAAAGGCGTAATTACTAGTAATTACAGTATTTATGGGATCAATGGACTCAGAAATTGAAAGAAAAGAACACAAAAATATTCATAGAATATGAATATGAGAGTTTAAGCTAGGCCTTCAAATAAAAGTCTTGGGAGGTTGAGTAGACACCAAAAAATCTCACAATATGGCTGACCAACCGAGGACTATGTTTAACTATGCTAAACCAGACTTGATTAGAGCATAGTCTAACATTATAAGACCAACTGTGAGTGCCAACAACTTTGAAATAAAACCAATTATCATCCAGATGATGCCACAGTAAGTACGACTTGATGGAATCAAAGATGAAGACTTGAATGTGCACATCTCTAATTTTCTAAAGATTTGTGATACTTTTAAAATCAATAGAACTAATGATGATGCCATTAGATTGCAGTTATTCTAGTTTTCTTTAAAGGAAAGGTAAAATAATGGTTAAATTTGATGCTATGATTTTTACTGACCACATGGGAACAACTGCTAGAGAGGTTCTTGTTGACATATTTCCCATCAACAAAGACTACTAAACTGAGGAACAACATCTCCTCTTACTCTGAAGCTAAAGGTGAATCGTTATACGATACATGGGAGAGATTTAAAGAGATGTTGAGAAGATGCCCGCACCAAGTTCTTCCACTTTGGATGTAAATCCAAATGTTTTATAATCAGCTAAATCAAAGCAGTAGGCAGTCACTAAATGTAGCAGTTGAGGGGACACTCAATAATAAAACACTAGAAGTGGTCCAAGAATTAATAAAAGACATGTTGTTAATGATTACTAGTGGTGCTTATCTAGAGCACAAATTAATAAGCCAATAGGAGTTTATGAAGTGGATGCAATGGCATAGTTGGCAAGCTAAGTGGAAGCCTTAAATAAGAAGACATATAGACTTAAAATGGCCCCATAAGTTCGAGTGATGCAATGTAAGGTGTGTGAGTTAGAGCATCAAGGTCAAGATTGTTAAGCAGTACAACATAAGTACGTGGACTATTTGAGCAATGCTCCTAAACCCCAAAATAATCCATATAGCAACATACATAATCCAGAATGGAAGAATCACCCTAACTTTTTTTGGAAAAATAAGGGCTAAGCAAGAACTAACCCTCCATCTAGATTCCATCAGCAAGCACCTCAACTAAGAAGCCTAGGTTAGAAGATATGTTTTTGAAATTTCTTAGAGAATGAAAGCTTACATTCAAAACTTAGAGATTTAGATTGACCAAATGAGTGAGAAAAAGCTCCAAGAAGTGAAGAAGATGACTAATGAGAGTCACCCAAAAGCTGAAGGTTAAAATCACCTAAAAATGTCAAGCAATATCATCCTGCCATCCATACCTTGTTAAACTGAAGAAAGATCAAATGGATGTGAAGTTAGGTAAATTTCTTTATCTTTTCAAACAACTTTAGGAAAACTTACCCCTTATTGAAGCTCTTGTGCAGCTACCAAAGCACGTGAAACCTTTGAAAGAAATAATATCAAAAGTGAGAAATTAGAGAAGTTAGAGACTACTACTTTAAGCAAAAGAAGTTTAAAAGACAAGAAAATCAAACGGAACCAGGGAGTTTCCCTATTCCTTGTAAAATTGGAAGTATAAAATTAGATAAGGATTTAGTTAACCTAGGGCCTGATATTAGTATGATGCCATTGTCATTATTTCAGAAATTAAGAATAGGAGAACTTAAACCGACTATGATAAATGTGCAACTAGCTGCTAGATCAACAAAATATCCTAGGAGATTTGTAAAAGATTCACCAGTTAAGGTTGATAAGTTTTTATTCCCAACAAATTTCGTGGTTCTTAATATAGAGGAGGATATGGAAGTACCTTTATTCCTTAGTCGACCCTTTTGGTGACTGCTAATTTAATTATAGATGTTGAAAAGGCAAGTTAACATTAAGGGTGGGGGATGAAGAGGTCATATTCAGAATTTCTAATGCCATTAATCGTTCCCTTAAATTTATGGATGTAATTGCATATAATGAGTCTTATCATGATATTCTGTAGGACTCTATATGAAAAGGCTCACTAAAACCTTCACAAGTTTAAGGGAACAAACCAAAAGAAAAATGGTAGGAAACAATAAAAGGGGCCTAATTACAAGTCACAAAACTCATAGTAAGGCTATAAAAGCATAATCTGTACAAGCCACCTTGAGCTTAAAAGGTATGTTGAGCTAACGATGTTAACCTACTGCTACTTAGGAGGCAACCCAATCATTAGGATTTACTTTCATTAAGTTATCTTTATTTTCATATTTCGTAATTTTGTTTTTGTTATTTTTATTTTATTTTATTCTTTTCATCCCTTTTTCTTTATATTTTGCAAGAATCTTAGTATCATATTAGATGGGCAATCCTAAATTTCATGACAATCAGAATCAAAAAATTGTACTACTTAAGGAAGTATCAAACTCCAGTTTCTCACTTTTAATATATTCTTATATTATGTACATTGAGGACAATGTAAAATTTTCAATATGGGGAAGGGGATTAATATTTTCTTAAGCTTATTATAATCTTGGTTGTTAAATTTAATTAACTAATATCCTAATTTAGTTGAAATTTTTCCATAAATACTTTATTTCGTTATTGAATATTAATTTGAATTATTATGCGAAAGGATGATAGTTAAAATAAAATTGCTTTTATAAGTTATATTGTTAGTAATCATTGAATTAGTCAATTTGAATGAAAATTGCATAGTATTTACAAACATAAAACTAATATTTTTTGTGAGCTTTTGAACCTAAGAACAATTTTTTCAAAAATTTTAAAGCTCTTTAATTCTTTCATGTATGTTATCATGCATAGTTGAATAATTCTAGAACTTGCTTTTATTGTGCATATTGAGATCATATTTTATTAACTTATAAGCACTAAAGTGATAAAGACACTTAGATTCAACACTTGTTTAAACCTATTTCTTTGATAATTACCTTAAAATATTTTATCCTTTAGGAATAACCAAGTTAGAGCCATAGCCTTTTTCATTGATTATAACCCAAAATTTTAACCTTTATCCCATTTCTCTTTGAAGCCTTTTTTATTGTTTTGAAATATAAAGGTTATTTATGCTACTTGAATGTCTAAAACTTGAAAATTTGAAAGGTCCAATATTTCTCTAATTATGGTACATGATGATTCCTTAAAAATGATTAAAAAAATTTTACAAGCATAAAAAAAAGAAAAAGTATAGTACCAAGTGATTTATAATGAGAGGACCCGTAGATTGTTAACAAGTTTCTTGTAATGTTTTCTTTATAAATTTCCTTTAAGTTTATCATACTTTTATTTTCCCAATCATACCTTACCTAAGCCCTTTTACAACCTTTTAAATACCTTTTAATTTTTGTTTCTAGTTTACATACAAATGGTGGAGATGTGATAATATTGCTAGCTTATTGTGAGAATTCTACTATGCAGTAATTTGAGAGTTTGATAAACACTTAAATGACGTAAGCGAAACCTTAGTGAGGGTGTAAAGATTTGTTGTTTTGATTTGAAGATGATGATTTATGGTACAAATGGAAAGGATATGATTAATAAAGGATGGGCATTATAAAGTTGAAAATTTCGATTATGATTTGCTTAAGAATAAGTAAAAGCTTAAGTGTGGGAATGTTTGATAAATGCAATTTTGACTATAATTATACACCCATATTTTACTTCGTATTTGATATTTTTTGTATCTTTGGTACTTAATTTGCTCTAAATGCACTTATAGGTTATAATTGCCTTCATAGTCCAAAAGGAAATGATTAAAAAGAAATTGTGGCATAAGACAAAGATTTAAAGTAACTAAGGATCTACATGCTCGTGTATATAGATGATGTAAGTCTTTACAAACATGTGAATATTGAAGAAATTGATTATTGGTCATGGGTAGTTACATGCCTATGTATAATAAGATACACGATAATGCAAATGCCTATGTAAGTAACGTGTATATCCCAAAAACCTAGATTTTATTATAAAAGTATGTGAGTAGAGGAAAATTAAGAGAGTCGACTTTTACAGAAGTTTAGGGATGTAAGACATCCAAAGAGGTGACGATTTTTGTTCAAAGATAAAGAAAATACTAAAAATAATTTAAGAGATTCATTAGATTACAACATTAAACCTCAAAATTGTAAGAACATTCAATAGAAGAAAAAGGAAGATTTAGGATTATGTTTCCTTTATTTTCTATTATTTTTTCTTCATGTTTATCTTTTATTTCATTTTCTATGATTAGCAACTAAACGTGATTAGTGTCTAGGTGTGATGAACCCTAGTTTAGGATAACAATATGTTCAAATCTTTTATTCAATGAAAATATATTGATTGATTATTGCAATTCAATTATTTGTTTTACTCTTGTTCTAATATATCCAAAATATTAGTATAGGATTTGATTTCATATGCTTAAGATTGATAAATCCTTTTGTATAAACATATCTACCATATTTGAAAATTGCATGCTAAGTTAGAGATAGGCTGACATAAATCCTCTATATTAGGGTCAAACCTAGTAGTGGAATTCACAAATCGATAAAGCAATCCTAGGGTTTTAACTAGAAAGAGTTCTATTAATCAACTAATGGATTAGTTGTTAATTGTCTCGAAAGAGTTACTAAAAAATATTGGACAATAATTAATAATTTGATTGCATGATAAAAAGTTAATAATATCTAAAGATTCTTATGGAGATTCATCACCTAGATACTACTATTTGATATTGATTTTCTTCATATTTTTAATCATCTTGAGTTCATAATTGATTAATATTAATTTAGGTTATTTGTTTAGTTTTATTTTTAATTTAAAACCAAAATCAGATTCTTAGGTTAGATAATAGAACAAACATAATTACTAGTAATTATGGTCTTCGTACTATTGACCTGTACTTGTCTGGGCTAGCCATAGCTATACCATGCACTTTTGGATAATTTAATATTGACCTTAACCTTTGAGGATCAACTAAAATTCTCCCATTTTGTTGGCGATAATTCTCCCATTATGGAGGAGAGGTTAATGCTCTCCTAATATTGATCTTCTTTTTTATTATTATTAATCAATTTAATTCTTTCTTTAAGGAAACTTGTCATGTAATTAAGCAAGATACATGTCCTCCTTTTTAGCTGCAAAATGTCACTTAATTCCTAAGCTATTTGTCACTTAATTCTCTAAGCCATTTGTTACTCATTTTATAGGCTTAGTCATCCTAAATTGCCACATGTCAACTTGTCTTGCTACTTGAAATTTTTTCCTAGGCTAAATGTACCTATTAATTCATCAATCTTCCAATCATGAAAATTAAGTCCAAACTACTAATTATAATCCATCAATTATTTTTATTGGTAAACCAAAATACAAGACATTAGAAATGCACAATCATGTCACAATCATTTTGAAACTTTCATACCCTAAAACGTGTCAATTGAGTGCATATAAAATCTTTTTATTCTTTTCTAAATCATAATTCATGTGTGTATACTAATATTATACATGTAAATGAATTCATAAAATTATCTCCTAAATATACCAAATTAATTCTATAATAATGAAACTCATGTGACTCAGTAATCTAACACTCTAACCCTCAGTAGTTTTTGAAATCGACTATTACATTTTTTCTTCTTTCCTTTTGTTATTTTCATTAAACTTGATGTGTAAACTAAATTGGAAGATGTTATACACGTTGATGATGTTTTAATTTCATATTAGAATTTTTTCTTGACTTATTTTATGACTTGAACACTTTTAATTTCAATACAATGTTTTGGGTGTTGTGATATTTATGTTTTCTTATACTTCAACAATAAATCGAAAGAGTGAATAGTAATCTGATTAGGTTAGGTAATGATAGTTAATGATCTAATAAGTCACACAAATATCTAATTGATAATCATAAAAAGAGAGATATTGTATAAGAACTTGATTATTTGATATATTGCTTAAGAACTAGTTAGAAACATTAGGTTGTTTTTATTAATTGAGAGATTGCAAATATGAAAGTTCATTATCAATTAAGGATTATTAACTGCTGTTAAATTATTAGGTCTTGAGAGAGAATAATCAAAACTTCAAAAATCTATGTTTGACACAAAATTAAATAAAAAATGGTTAAAGGAACAAAATAATGATTGAGTGAATCCTGGACTTTCATATTTGATCATTCTTGTTTTATTATGGCAGCTCATTTATTACGCGGTTAAGTGCTCAATTTTGTTTGATTGCTTTAATTTATGATTATTTATTTTCTCTCAAATCATATTTCATAACCTTAGACAAAGTTAGGTTCATTTAGTTTTAGCTAATTCCCTGTAGCACCGATACCTCAATTATTACAAGTTTACAATCTTTATATTTGCAGATATTAAGAGTTTTATATTAGATTAAACTTACTCAATAAGTACTGATGCCATCCTAAAGCAAAAACAAAAAAAATAGCACAAAGTCAAACAAACCAAACAATAACACATACATTCATGCAACATACACTAATGATACAATGGCATCTAACTTGACAAAACCAATTTAACCTCAATCAACAATCATTCAAGTTGTTCCAACATATTAACCCATGCAATTTATGGATAAGCACTTTAGATTGAATATACATACTAATCAAGATATTAACATCATATTCATTCACGTAAAGCACTTGCAAACATACATTGATAATTAGTAATCAATCAAAATTGCAACTATCACTAAGTATCCCTTCATGAAAATTTTTGCTATTTTCAAACATCAATAGGATTTATTTATTGAAACACCATTTTTTTATTTTCTTTAGCATTAACCTAGTATTTTGATGCAAAGGCAAATACCTTGTCATGAATGTTCCTTGGTTACTCAACTAGGTCACGTTTTATTAATTACCTTGGTTTGAATGTCATTATAGCCTTTTGACATAAAGACAAACATTTTGACGTGAATACCCCTGATTACTTAGTTATATCACATTCTCAACTAGCTACTAACTATATTCATAACCCAACATTTGTTTCAAAAGGGCCAGCGGAATAGTTATTCATTTAATAAACATAAAAAAATCATTTCATATAGCCTACCTCATTTCTTTTAGTCAGTCATCCTCATGAATGACTACTAATGATACAAACATACCCAATAGACTTATAATTATAAATGTATGTAATAAATTTCTTAAGATAAACAAACTGACTTCATATCCTAATTATTATGCATATTTATCCAAAGATACTTAAAACATAAAATGCACAAGCCAATATGCCTTTACAAATTCAATGACTATGTTCAAAGCTAAACTACCATTAAGTTATTGCCATTGAAACATTCACACAATTCACACATATGCTCACACCATGTCAAGTTAATCAAAAAATAAGATAATATGATATGTAAACTTCACACACATGGCATACCAATGCAAAATTCTCCCCATTTAGACAATATATTGTCCTTAGTGTGAGAAAAACAAACAACACATAAAGGGAAATAAAAAATGACAAGAAAAACAAAAAGGAAATGTTAGAGCAAAATAACTTATGATGTTTCAATAGTGATAGTGTTGGAGCTAGAACTTGGAGATACTTCCGGTCATCAAATTCTAGCAATTCACTATTTAAAAGATTAGAAAAATAGAAATAACAAAATACCAATAAAATAAACTTATCCTATGCCTCCCAAGTAGCGCTTAGTTAATGTCATTAGCTTGACATATTCTTCCTCATATACTCAACCTTGTTCAATTATGAGTGGCTTGCATCCACCCATGTCGCCTAATTTTAGTTTCATAGCCATAAATAAGCTACACATTGCAAGATAATAATAAGGACATAATTAATCAAATTAAGAAAACCTAGTAAGTCTAGTAATGTCCTCTTTGGTAACAAAAAGTCAAAAAAAAGAGAATAATGAAACTCCCTGAATCTTCTATCGAATCCAGTAGGTTGACTTCTAAGAAGGTGAACTGTTCTCTTTCTTCCTTAATCACCTTCGCCTCCTCTTCTTCTTCTGCTTCATGAAGAGAGATGTTTGTATCTTCTTCAACCTCTATCTCTTCCTTCATATGTTTGTCATTATCTTCTTCATCATCTTCTTGAACAGAGACTTCCTTATATTCTTCAAACTCAATCTCCACTATCATATGTTTTTTCCCTCTAGCTCCTTTAAAGATTCGACTTCGATGATTCTCATGAATGAGCTACCCTCCTTTGGATTCTTTAATATCTTATTCATGTTGAATTTCACTTATTCAAGGATGAGGTTGTCTTCATGGACATTTACCAAAGCTTTTCCAGTGTTAAAAAATGGTATACCAAACATTAATGGACAGTTTTGATCCTTTTCAATGTCTAGCATGACAAAATCGACAGGAATGAAAACTTATCCACTCTACAAGTACATCCCCCACCAAGCCTAATGGTTTCTTTATCAATTAGTCCGCCAGTTGAATAAACATAAAAGTTGGCTTCATATCTTTTAGCCTCAATTTCCTAAAATTCGAAAAAAGCATAAGATTTATACTTAGGCCTAAGTCACATAAACATTTTGAAATCTCTAAATTTCCAACTACACAGGGTATCATAAAGTTCTTTGGATCTTTTAACTTTAAGGGCATATGGTTGGTAATTAAGGAAATAGAAGTTTCTGCCATGGTTATCGTTTGGTCATCTTCCCAAGTTCGTTTGTTAGATAATGTCTTTAAGGAACTTCGCATACCTGAGCCTGCGTTTCAACACTTTCATAAAATACAAATAAATTTGCTATTTCTTCAACTTTTCCATGGACTTTAAGAATGGTACATCCAATTAGTTCTTCTAAAGTCTTTGTGGGAATGTTATTTTTGGTGAGTAAAGTGGAGAGGCAGTATAGGGAGGATCCTCGTTCTTTTCTTCATCCTTTTGCTTTTTCTCTTGATATTCTACAAGGTGGGTCTCAGTTTGTCTTTCCATTAGTTCTTCTATCTCTTTCCCACTCCTAAGTGTGATAGCCTTAAATTGTTGTCTTGTATTTGTTTTAATATTGCTTAGAGGCTCCCCACACTTCTTTTAGACAATGCATTGGGTAGCTAGCCCAATTGAACCTCTAAGTTGTGACTAAAAGAAACATGATTTTCATTACTTAATTAAATTGCCCTTCGATCCTCTTCTGGGCCTCTTCCATGTTTATGAGCTTGTTTATGATCTTGTCCAATTTAGAATCCCATGAACTAGACTTATCTTGTTTAAGTTCTAGTTGGTCTTGATTTCCTATTTGAGTCTTTGCATTTTTAAACCAAAAGAAGTATGAGTGGTTCTGCCACCTGTGATTGTATTTGTTCAAATAAGGATGTTTATATCCTCGACCAAATTATGATTCATTGAATTTCAATTGCTCCACATCGTTGTTTTCTATTAGGAAGTAATCAGCTATGATATGACTCTCTTGTCCATATAGTTTGCATCCTTGCTTAATTGTTTTGAAAGGAGAGAACAAGGCAATTGTCAGGCTATTCAAATTCTTGGTAAGGTTGTTAATTTTAGCTTGCAATGTTGTCACTGATTCTATCACAATCATTCCTTCTAGATCTAGGAAGGTTGACTACTATCTACTTTATTTCAACATACAAAGACAAATATTGTTTTTCATCTCTTCAAAAAAATTATGTGTCGCTTGCTCTAGTGGTCTTGAAATTCCTTAATGATAGGCACTGAACCCTGTGCTCATAAATTCCATAAAGGTCATTTGCTCTCCATGATGTATTTCCTCCATCATCATTCTCTCTATCTCTTCTTGGTTTTTAACTTTTTAGATTCTTTATTGCTTCCTTGTAATGTCCAAATTGATGTGTCTCCTACGTTGTGCCCAAACTTTCTTATGTTTTTTTTTATTTTTAATCTCTTATGATTGGGTACCACAATCACAAGAGAGGGAAATATTTCCTTAAAACAAAGGAATTCAAAAATTCCTAAACTAATTCCATAGCAATGACACCAAAAACATGTTGAGCAAGTTTTATCTAATGTAAAGCCCTTAATATTCTGCAAGTATATGAATCGTAACTTATAGTAATTGAGCCATGATCACACGAGGAATTAGCTAAAACTAATTGAATCCTAACTTTGTCTAAGGTAATAAAAACATGAACTAAATGAAAATGAAAATATCCAAAAAAAATTAAGCAATCGAGTATGAGTTGAATGAAATTAAAATTCCAAAATTAACAAAATTAAATCAAATAGAGCATTAAATCACTTAACAAATGAGATGCCTTAATAAAACATGATAGATCAATTATAAGAGTATAGATCCATTATATCATCATTTTGCTACCTTAACCACTTTTGATTCAATTGGTATCGATCCTAGATTTCCAAAGGGTCAATTATTCTCTCTCAAGATCTAATTATTTAACCTTAATTAATAACCCTAAATGATTTTAGAATTCTGATTTTGTAATCTCTCAATTAACAAAAGAAGCCTACATCTTCAACTAGTTCTTAAGTGATTTATTAGATAATCAGGTCCTTACATAAGAGCTCCCTTCATATGATTATCAATTTGATATTTATGTGACCTGCTAGGTTATTCACTCTCATTACCCAACCTAATCATATTACTAACAATTCAATCTCTCGATTTACTATCGAAGTATGCACAACCATAAATATCACAATACCCAAAATTTTCTTTGACAACGAAAATAATCAAGTCATAAAATGATTCAAGAATAAATCCCATAATAAAATTAGAACATCATTAACATATCCAACATTCTGAATCCCAAGTCATCATCAAGATGGAAGTAAATAAACAAGAGAAAGTAGAAAATAACTTAAAATGGTTGGGTTGGAATGGTTGGAATGCAACTGTAGATGCTCTTCTTCTTTTCTCTCCTTCTTGATCTTTCTTAGGTCTTTCTCAATTTGGAACAGTAGAGGCTAGGTCTATTTTGGGTCTTGTAATGTTCTTATATTGTTTATGGGACATTTAAGGTAAAGACTAGGTTTAACCCTATCAATTTGTCCAAAAAGACCCTCTAAATATCAAAACAGAAGGAAATCTTTGCTTATTGTGACAGGGGTGTCATGATCAAGACTCTTTGAAATTTAACTTCTATCATAATTGTGCATGGATGTCACGACCTTAGGGAGAGATCTTCTGTCACAACTGTGACAAGGGTGTCACGATTGTGACCCTGGCCTTTTGTCCAAGCTTTCTCCAACTTGCTTTAATCTTCTTCATCTGAGTTCATACACTAACACATAAAAACACCTCAAGTGTATAAAATTAAATTCCAATATCATGGTTTAAACCTCAAAACACTCAAAAACATAAACACATAATCACATTAACATAATTCTAAGCCTAAACATCCAAAATTCATCTAATCAACATCTATAACTCACTAAAACACCTACCAAAACATAATGTAAACTACAACTATTAGGAAGTACTTCAAAAGAAACTTCTTTTCTAATTGGACCCATGTAGTAAGTAATGATCTAGGTAGAGAATTCAACCATTACTACATAATTCCCCTCAATAAAAACAAGAATAATCTTAATCTTATTGAACCATCATTGGCACCATTTACTTTAAAGGTATCACAAATCTTTAGAAAGTTTGAGATATGTGCATTGGTGTCTTTATCTTGTAGCCCATCAAATTGAAAAGACTGTTACACCATCTGAAAGATGCTTAGTTTAATCTCTAAATTATTGACATTAGCAATTGGTCTCATAATATTAGACTTTGCTCCTTTCAATTCCGGTCTAGTGTAGTTAAACATACTTCTTGGTTGGTCTACAATGGTTCCTGATTCTTCAGTATCAATCTGACCTTACAAGTCCTCTATCTGTTGATCTAACTTAAACTCTCTGAGTTATGTTCTACAAATATTTCTACGAGCTATTCTCCCAATCTCTAGATCTTCATCTACTAAGTTTGAAAGATTACCTTAGGCCATAAATTAACCCCAAAATTTGTGAAAAATAACAAAACCAAAGAGTCAATAAAATAAATAAATAAACTAAAAAGGGACATTAAAATAAGTAATAATGGCTAGCTTAATAAAAGCTAGGCTTTCCTAATATTATAGTCCCTGAAGATGACTCCTAAAACTTGTTATGCTTGTGGAATTATAAGTTTTAACCGTAAATTTACATTGTAGATATAGCTAGCACAGGTAAGTATGGGTCGACCCATAAGGACTATAAATATTAGTATTATACATTTTCTATTATCTAATTGCTGAATCAGGTTGTGGATTTAATTGAAAATTAAACTAAACAAACAAAACTAAGGTTTAACATAATAATTAACTAGGATGAAGAAACCATTACAATTAAACGATATTAAGCAAGTAGTGCCTAGTTGATGAATCCCCTAAGATATCTTAAATATTAACCCTTTTATTATGCAATTAAATTATTGGTTATTGTATTATGGAAATTCCTATCTTATGTAATGTCTTTCTCAAGACTATTAACAACTAACCTTGATTGATTGACTAGAATCTATTTTTAGTTAAAATCCCTAGGATTGCATTACTCAATTGTGAATTTTACTATTAGGTTTGACGTTAATCCATAAGATTTATGCTGACCTATCTCTAGGTTTGCTTGCAACTCCTTCCAACTATGGTAAGTCTATTCAAATGAAAAGATTTCTCAATCTCAATCATATGAAATCAAACATTGAACTAATATGTCGGACATCAATCGTGAATTTTACTATTAGGTTTGATGTTAATCCAGAGGATTTATGCTGACCTATCTTTAGGTTTGCTTGCAACTCCTTCCAACTATGGTAAGTCTATTCAAATGAAAATATTTCTCAATCTCAATCATATGAAATCAAACATTGAACTAATAAGTCAAACATATTAGCTCAAGAATATAAACACATAGTTGAATCATAATAAATCAATAAATTAACTTGCTTTAAATAAAAGACTATAACATTTTATCCATTTCAACTTGGGGTTCATCACTCCTAGGCACTAAACAAATTAGTTCCTAAACATAGAAAACAAATATAGCATGAACTAAACAAATTAGTTCCTAAAAGAATCCCTAATTTATATCCCCGATTTATCTCTGATGAAATATTCTTAAAATTTGGATCAAAGGTTACTCTATATCAGATCTTGTGATGTAATCTTCATCTTTTCCTTTTCATCTGTACAGAGCTACTTCTCTTTCATTTTATGGTGTCTAATCGAACTCCAATTGCTTCTCTCTTTTTCTCTAACCTCAATAATTTGCTTTTATAGCAAAAACTAAGGTTTCTAAAATATGTAAGGTCACTTAGACAACCACGTAATGACCAAATATCTCAAAATACCCTTTAAATTGTGGCTTTATAAGGTTGTAGAAGCTTACATGAGCTACATACATGGGCATGTGTCTTCACACAGGCATAAACAGTGTCTTTAAAGCTCCACACATTTACAATAACTTACACGGTCCCTTTATATGGTTGTGTTTCTACAAAGTTGCTTCAATTCTTCTATTTTATGCCTCGATTTCACCCTAATTCTTCTCTTTTTGGTCTGTGAAGGCAATTATTACCTAAAAACACATTTGAAGCAAAATAAGTACCAAAAGTACCATAAAACTTTCATAAAAACAAAACACACTAAATATGGGGATATAAATATAGTCGATTAATTGTTTATTAGGGCGATTAGTTTCTCTTTGATGGATAGCCATTCCTTGGATTGGAAAATTTATGCCAAACCAAAGAGTGTTAGGATACCTTGATACTCTCTTCTCTTAACATCTTCCTACATGATCTGTTGTTAAAAACTCTTTTTTTTTTCTTCCACATAGGTAGGTCCTTTATTTTTGAGTCTATCTGAATTAAAATAGATGTAGAATAACACTCAGTCATCCAATTTGTTTAGTATGTAGGGCAAAAGCTTGTTGAGCTAAGTTGTGTTCAATGATTGAGTATTTCAACTGTTTAAACTCCTGAATTTGATAGAGGGGACCTAATCTTGTCCATCTGTCAAACCAGAAGGATGTATCCTTTCTATTCCCTGTTTTATTTTTAAAGTGTTCCTTAAACTCCTCCATGCTTCGAAAAATGTTAAGAGGATTCCATAAACTATCCTCCTTAGTGTTAAAAACCCAAATATTCTAATTTTTAAGGTAAACCTCATGTATCCATTTAACTTATAAGAAGTCCTTGTCCACCAATAATCTCTACATCCTTTTTAATATCTATGTCATATTTATGATTTTAACTGATATAAGTCTTAAACCTGCTTCCTTGAGATCTTTACAAACTTCACTCTATTTTACCTTAACCGTGTATCTCCCATCTATGTTTCCTTTCCAATGAAATCTGCTTACTATCTATGCAATATGTTTAGTCAATTGTGAAGTAAAGAACAGGGCTTAGATATACTATATCAGACCCCGTTTCTGAAGTCCAACTCTTGCAGAAAATCATAACACGTGAGCTTATCTCCCATAGAGAACACCTTAATCATTATCGGGTCATCTTCTCAAAACTCCCCTTTCTAAGCTTAGCTCAACTCTTAGAATATTCGACTAATACGATGATAGTCGACTAGTCCATTTATCCATTTCAACCTGAATACCTCAAGGAACAGCGTTGGTGAGT
>JAOTAY010058926.1:0-18743 GCA_025629805.1 Erythroxylum baracoense | reverse complement strand
AGTTTAATCCAGA
The DNA here is from genome assembly GCA_025629805.1 of Erythroxylum baracoense. NCBI lineage: Eukaryota > Viridiplantae > Streptophyta > Magnoliopsida > Malpighiales > Erythroxylaceae > Erythroxylum > Erythroxylum baracoense. The sequence continues at coordinate 18,730 of JAOTAY010058926.1, read as the reverse complement.
TTAAGAATAATCTCATTTGGATAACTACAGCACAAGTTATGGCTAATATACAGAAGCTTAATCAGTGGAAGTGTTATAACTACCATTTTCTAACACACTCTTCATCACCATTTAGTCTCTTAATCCTTCCTTAAAATAACTTCAACGTTACACATCTCTCAACTCCTCGATCATGATCATTAAACACTAAATTATTATCATAAATGCTTTATTTAGCAAAACCATGAAGATTAACAAGCTACTTACTTGGTTTCTCTTCAATGTCTTCAAACACAACAAGAAGCCCTAGCTTCCCATATCACTCACGTTCATCATCATGGAGGTTGGAAGGTTGGGTATTTAGTGGGAAATGAAGAAGAGAGCAAGATGAGAGTAGCAAATGAAAGATAAGAGAGCTAGGTTCAAAGTTGGTGAACAGTGAGCAACAAAATTCATAAAGAAGGTGTAGAAGCTTGAAAAATTGGAGAAGTCACGTAGAAGAAGACGAAAACAAGAGCAAAACACCTAATGGTATTTTAAATTAAAAGCATCGTGATCTTAAGATATGGCTTGGTAAGTGACACTTGTCACTTATCACACGTCCAATTCTTATAACTTTAAACTAGTTTCTTTCATTTAATTAGTCCAATCAAATCCAATTTCTAGTCCAATTGTCTCCCCAATTTTATTGACATAAGTCATTAAATCCCAAAGTCATTTATAAAAATTTTCACTATCACTTGACTCTTAATTCTACTTCCATTTATCGATTGTCTTTCCATTTGGCATTTTTCCTAGTCCAAAAATTTCCCAAAATTTCAGAAAATTTTCCTATAATTCACCACAAATTTTAAATAATGAAATATACTCTCCAAATTGGTTTACAACATATAAAAACCACAATTCTCAATTTAAAAAAATCACCTTTCATATATATAAGTCAATTATACCTAGGAATTGTCAATGAATGCATGTATAATTATTTTCATGTGCCAAAATTCAATATTCACGTGTAGGTGCATATTATATAATGCATGAGCACGAAATGTGCTTTATAATTTCTTAATAATCTCTCATATTTACTATCATCGGTTCATCTTCATTCTAATAACATCCCATAGTTTCCTATTATACAGATCAAGATATGCTTAAAAGCCAAAGTATGCTCATAACTAAGTCATGCTCCTCCAATGGATTCCTTCATTTCCTTTCCATTAATCTTTTTGAAATCAACACCAAGGCTACCAAATGCTTTTTGCAGAGATAGACAAAATGTGTTAGAAATCTATTGGTTCAAAAATCACTTCATTTGGAGGATGGACGATGAAGTTATGGTCAAAATACTATCATATCTATCTTTTTGTCTAATGCTTCGTCTGACGCATTGTCTGGCGCTTCGTCTGGTGCTTCTGTTTCATTTTGCACTTCGTCTGGTGCTTCTGCTTCGTCTAGCACTTTGTCTAGAGGCCATATCTTTTGCATCCGAAGGCCAAAAATTCTAAACTTTATATCGTTGGAAAGCTAAGAAGAAGACCTACAACTTCTAAGAAGACAACTCTGTCTACTTCAACCTAGATCAATACATATTTTCCCTAGAAGTTGAAACACGCTTCGTCCGGTACCTACATTTCGTCTGGTACCTATGCTTCATGACTTTTAAACTTAAGTGACTTGTCAAAAATGCCCTCAATTTATTCTAAGAAAAAATTTAAATTCCAGGCTTATTCCATAAAATATTATGCTTAATTCAATGAAAAAAATTTCAGGAGCCAACAACATGGGTAATGGGATGTTACAATTCTCTCCCTTTTAAAGAAATTTCGTCCTCAAAATTCTTACCTGATTGTTCGAACAGGTGGAGGTATTGTCTCCTCATATGCTCCTCCATTTTCCATGTTGCTTCCTCAGTTGAGTGATTCCTCCAAAGGATTTTCACCAATAGAATGACTCGGTTCAAACCAAGGATGTCAACAACGGACCTTTGTGGACTTCATGAGACTAGGGTTTAACGCGACTAACGATAGAGTAGTTAGGTCACCCGTACAAGTAGCATCATTGGAAATCAAACCAACCCTCCTAAATATGCTTCAACAGAATGTGCAGTTTTATGGACTAACGAAAGAAGATCCCAACACGCCTATAGTGAACTTCCTTGAAATCTATTATACCTTTCGGTACCATCAGATGTCTAAAGATGCGGTCAAAATTAGGCTTTTCCCTTTTATCCTTAAAGATAAAGCAAAGGCTTGGTATCATTCCCTTAACTCAACCAATGTCACGATGTGGGATTAGCTAGTTTGTGCTTTTTTAGAAAAATATTTTTCCTTGACTAGGACCACTAAGATCATTAAGGAAATTATCAATTTCCAGCAAAGTCATGGGGAATCGATCTACAAAATATGGGAAAGATACAAGGATTTGCAACAGAAGTGCCCACACCATAACTTACCCAAGTAATTCTTGTTTCAAATATTCTATAATGGAGTAACCCCACATACGAGAGGCACAATTGACACAACTTTAAGAGGATCACTGATGAGAAAGACGGTTGATGAAGCAGAAAAGCTAATAAAGGAGATGGTGAGTAATAGTTGCCTATGAACGAACGAGCGGAGTAGACAAACTACTACATTCCATGAACAAAAAGGAATTATAGTTGTTGATCAAATAACTGAAATGCACGCTAAAATTGATAACTTGATGTGACCCCTCAACAACATGAAGACTTCATCCTCAACTCCAGCAAAAGCTGTGCAACTTAAGTGTGAACTCTGTGGGCAAATGGACCATGATACAGTGGATTGTTACTTGATGAAGGAAAGCGATCCAAAGTAAGTGAATTATATGGGAGCTCAATATGGACGAGGAGGGGGCAATAATCCCTACCCCAACACCTATAATCCTGGGTCTAAGAATCATCCTAACTTCTCTTGGAAGAACAATACTGGATGACAGTTCAAACCTCAAGGACAATCAAGCTTCCAACAAGATAAACCAACCTCAATGGAATCCAAGTTGGATAGGATTTTAGATAAGCTTGGAACTTTAGATGTTGCACAAAAGAAGCTAGAAGGCAAATTTGAACAAACAATAAAGAACCATGCCTCTTTAATACACAATTTAGAGGTCCAAGTACACCAATTGTCAAACGTTTTTTCTACGTGAAATTTGGGAAGTCTTCCTAGCACTTCGGGAACAAAATCAAGGGAGAAACTAAAAGCTATTACACTTTGAAGTGGAAAGGAACTTGAACAACCCACAAAGATAATAGAGGAGCCCATCCATCCTGTTGAGAAAGATCAAAAGAAGGAGAAAGAAATGAATATGAGAGAATACCCTCCTTATGTCGCATCTCCACCATATCAACCCAAAATCCCTTTTCCTCAATGATTACAAAAGAAGAAGTTAGATGCACAATTTGCAAAATTCATTGAGAAATTAAAGACGCTACAGATAAATCTCTCCTTTGTCGAGGCGTTGGAACACATGCCTAAATATGCAAAATTTTTAAAGGACGTATTATCAAATAAACGTACTTTGGAAGATAATCAAACAGTAGCTCTAACTGGTACCTGCAGTTCCATAGTCACCAGTCAGATGCGATCTAAATTGAAAGATTTAGAGAGTTTCACAACATCCTGTGTGGTTTGTGAGTTTGAATTTACAAAGTGTTTGTGTGATTTAGGAGCAAGAATTAATCTTATGCCTTTTTCGATATTCAAGAAGTTGGGACTGGGTGAGGTTAGGCCAAAGTTGATGTTAATTCAATTGGCTAATCAATCCATTAAAAGACTGTTTGGAATAGTGAAAGACGTTCCGATGCAAGTGGTCAAGTTTATTATTCCTGTAGATTTTATAGTTTTGGATTTTGAAGAATATAAGAACTATCCATTGATCTTAGGTCGACCATTTATGAATACAGGAAAAGCAATAATTGACATTAACGAAGGGAAATTAACACTTCGAATAAGTGAGGATCAGATTGAATTCAATTTGAATAAGGCCTTAAAGAATCCAATAACGAGCAATGCATACATGAAAGTTGAAATTATGGATCAAAAAATGCAAGAACAAGTTGAGAGTTGCATCGCAGAAGTACAATTAGTAGAAGCAGGGATAGAAAATGGATATCAGAAACCTGAATCTAAAAGAGACGATGAGATGGAGGAGTCAGATTATCAAATGCATTAAGATAAATTGGTTCAAACCAAAGCACCCATACCACCATCTACAGAAAAACCACAGACATTAGAGCTTAAACCTTTACTTGCACATCTCAGATATACCTTTTTAGGTGAAGGTCAAACATTACCAATAATAATCTCCAATCAATTGAATGAGAAACAAGAAAGTAAGATGGTAGAAATTGTTAGAAAGTGAATGGAAGCCACCGGATGGTAGATTGTTGACTTTCAAGGCATAAGCCCAAATGTTTGCTTACACCGAATAATCCTAGAGGAAGAATGTAGAACGGTAAAGGAGTGTCAATAGAGGTTGAATCCTAACATGAAGGAGGTGGTCAAGAAGGAGACCATAAAACTCTTAGATGTAGGAATAATTTATCCTATATCCGATAATGAATGGGTTAGCCCAGTACAACGTGTACCTAAGAAGGGTAGAATAACGATAATAGAAAGTGATAGTGGAGAAGTAATTTCAATAAGAACAGTCACAAGATGAAGAGTATGCATAGATTATCGCAAACTCAACTTAGTGGCTAAGAAAGATCATTTTCCTCTTCTGTTCATAAATCAGATGATAGAAAGGGTAGCTGGTCATTCATTTATTGCTTCTTAGATGGATATTTGAGATATAATTAGATTTTCATCTACCCTGATGATCAGGAAATAACTACATTCACTTACCCTTATGATACCTTCGCGTATAGACGAATGCCTTTCAGACTTTGCAATGCCCCAGCTACATTTAAAAAATGTATGATGTCTATCTTCGCTGACATGATAGAAGATATAATGGAGGTGTTTATGGACGATTTTAGTTTTTGGAGATTCTTTCAAAATGTGTTTAACTAATTTGAACAAAGTTCTTCAAAGATGTGAAGAGTCATTCTTAGTGTTGAATTGGGAGAAATGCCATTTTATGGTGTAAGAGGGGATAGTGCTAGGGCATAAAATCTCACACTAAGGATTCGAAGTTGAAAGAGCAAAATAGAAGTAATAGAGAAACTTCTATTATCAAGCAATATAAAGGTGTGCGAGGATTTTTAGGTCATGTAGGATTTTACCATCGATTCATCAAAGACATTTTAGTCAAGGATATGCCCTTCTTGTTTGATGACAAGTGTATATCTGCATTCAACACATTAAAGAAGGCATTAATATTAGCACCAATTCTATCACCATTGGACTGGACACTTCCATTCGAAGTTATGTGTCATGTAAGTGACCAAGCCATAGGTTACATATTGGGCCAAAGGAAAGATAAGAGGTTGCATGCGATTTACTATGTCAATAAGACCCTTGCAGGACCTCAGCTGAATTACACTACTACAAAGAAGGAAATACTTGCAGTAGTATAGCATGTGATAAGTTTTGACAATACCTTTTGGGTTTAAAGATAATCGTATTCACCGATCACGCGGCATTAAAATACCTTTTCAACAAAAAGGTGCAAAACGAAGGCTCATTCAATGGGTGTTACTTTTACAAGAATTTGATATAGAGGTGAGAGATAAAAAGGGAGCAAAAAATGTGGTTGCAAACTGCTTATCCAGACTTGAAGGAGGGGAATGCAAGCCAAGCAACGATATTAACGAAAATTTCCCCAATGCAACCCTGATGCTAGTCGAGAGTTTGACTACACCATGGTTTGCCGATATCGCAAAGTATATTGGTAGTGGTAAACTTCTGTCAAATCTATCTTACCAATAAAGGAAGAAATTCTTGCATGATTGTAATCTATATATATGGGATGAGCCAATTTTATATAGAGCATGCACTGATGGGTTAATACGACGATGTGTTCCAGAGGAAGAAATGTTAGACATCCTAAAACAATGTCATGAAGATCAGTATGTTGGGCATTATGGAGCCGACAACACGGCGGCTCGGATAGTTGAGAGTGGATTTTATTGGCCACAGTTGTTTAAGGATGCTCAGACCTTCGTAGAACAATGTGATCAATGCCAGAGAATAGGAAACATCTCCAAAAAAGATGAGATGCCTTTATCCAACATTTTATAAGTGGAAGTATTTGATGCCTCATAAGTGCTAAGGACTATAAATTAGCACGTTTAGTAGTTTGATTGAAATTGTTAGGTTTAGTTATTGTTTTGAGCTTTCAATAAAACTTCAGTAATTTATGTTAAACTGGGATAACTAATTCCCTCACTCTTTCAACTGCCACCTCCAATACCATCCCCGCATCCATCACCATGAGGCTTTGTTCTAACCCTTATTTTTTTAAATTTAGTCTGCATTTTTATTTTTGTTTTACTTTAATTTATGTTTCTTCTTTCCTTATGTGTTTATTTGTCCCCTTCCCATATTGAGGACAATGTGTTATTTAAGTGTGGGGAAGGTTATGTGTTTTGCTTTGAGTGTGATTTTGCTTATTATATAATAGTTGTTAGGTTGCATCTTGTGAATTGTGTGAATGTGTCAATGGCTTAGATGAATTGGAATTGATTTAATTTTGAACATAGTCTATTAGGTTGTGAAGAATCATTAGTTCGCAAAATTAGTGAATTGGGGTCTTTTGCTAAATATGTAACTTAATTAGGATTTAGTATGAGTTTGTTACCCTCTAAATTGTCATATTCATTTATAATTTGAGGCCTTTCAACTTAAGTGGCTTTACTAGTATTTTTCATATAAATGAGTAGCTAAAGCAATAAGGTAGACAATAAAAAAATCAAGTTTATTAGATAAATAACTATTCTGCTAGCCTTCGAGTTATGAATAGAGCTAGTAGCTAGTTAAAAGTATGATATAGATGAGTAACCGAATCGACACACATCACAAATGTGTACCTTTGAGTAAAAAGGCTATAATGACGTTCCAACCAAGTAGCTTAATAAAAAACATGACTTAGTCGAGTAATCGGATCGACATTCATTACCAATGTTTGCCTCTGCATAAAAAGACTAAGTCCATGTTGACAAAAAGTAAATAAAAAAAGTGTTTTCGAATAAAAATCTACCGAACTTTTAATAGTTGACTTTTTATGAAAATGTACTTAGGAGTAGTTATAGAGTTTGAATGAACAAAGGATTATTGATGGATGTGTGTAATTGAAAAGGGTAAACATTTAACACTTGATTGTAGATTAATATGTATATGTAGTTCAAAGGCTCAAGATGCGGATTTGGCATGTTAATGATTGAAATGACTCGAATGATTGCGTTTAAAATTAAGTTGATTTCATGAAGTTGAAGTCATTGTCTCATTACTGCAATGTGTGTTGTGTGAATTTCTTTATGTTTGTTATTTTGTTTGATTGAGGACAAGCAAACGTTTAAGTGTGGAGATGTTGATAAATATGAATTGCATCATGTTTTAGGGCATAGTTTGTTATGTATTTACGTGTTTACTTAATTGTTTAGTATGTGTTTAGGTTAGAATTGTGTTGGTTTGTTAATTAATTATGTTTAAGTGTTTTTATGGGTTAATAAAGTCTTTCAACTTAATTATTATGTCTTTGAGGTACCTTGATGTGTTTGTTAGTGTTTTAGGATCAAAATCAAAGAATGGAGAAGTTTCGGAGACACTCGGACTGAAACAACAGCCCAGGATTGTGACAGAAGAATTGGACTCAGCCCACGATCGTGGCCCATATGCCACGATCATGACAGAAGCTCGGGACACGACCACGATCGTGATAGAAGGCTCAGATGTGGCCCACAATCGTGGCTTACAGGACCACGGTCGTGGCCTACATTTGGCAGATGCGCAGACACTCAAAAAACTTTGAGGGAGGTTTTTGGACCTTTCGGACCTCAAAAAAACCCTAAGGTTTTCCAGAACAAAAAAGGTATATAAAAATAAGACAAAGAAAGATAAGGAGCTTTTGCATCAGCTACCATTAAAAAACCATAGAGAGAGTTCATCGAGAGATTGAGAAAGAGAAGAAGGAAGAGATACATAGAGAAGAAGCTGACGGGAAGTACTTACTGGAATAGGAGGTTTCTTAACATTGCTGCCTCCATTATCCATTCAGATCTTGTTTCCGGCGTATTTTCAAATTTATTAATATATAGAATTGAAATAATCGTTGATGATAGGATTGTGTGAATGTTGAGGATGTCTAAACTTGTTTTCGGGTTATTTTTATCTTTTATTTAATCAAAATCTGATTGTTTTATGTTATTTGGATTCATTGTGATTGATTTCTGAGAATGTATAATTCGGTAATAGAATGAGAGGTGAATCGAATGAAAAATAATTAAATTGGACTAACGACAGTTAGGTGATTTAATAAGAACGAGAAATTATTCAAATTGGTAATTGTGTGAAGAGAGATCTCACATAGGTTTCTGGTAGTCTGTTGAAAAACTTCATATCTAATTAAGGTTTAGATAAATTATTAATTGAGAGATTGCAATTTTTCATAATCTGATTAGGATTTATAATTTAGGGTTAATGGTTATAACTTGAGAGAGAGTAATCAACCTTAGGATCGTCTAGGACTAACGATCCAATAGTTTATAATCAATTAGGTTAGTGTTAAGGATAGGTAAAAATTTCCCTTTCTCTCAATTGGTAGTTCTTTAGGTTGATTCTTGAATTTATGCGTTGCAATTGCTAATTTTTTAATATCTCATAATTGATTCTTGAATTGAATTACTTGATTGAATTGTATTCCTGTTTTAGTTTCGTTATATTTTGAATATTGCGCATGATTTTGGCCTTAGATTTTACGATTAGATTAACCCTCCTTATAGGATGACACCTTATGTACTATGTGAACGACCCATACGCTTACGGATTATCAATGTTAAATATTAAAACTTACGTATATCAGAAAAATGTGATTAGTATGCCACCCAATGTCATTAATCAATTCGAGCACAACAGTTCTATTGTTTAAAGGATCTATATAGTAGGGTGATGAATCTATTTACAAGAAATGATGGACCGTTTACAAATACTTGAGTACCTTTCTTTACTACTTCTTTCTCAAAATTGAAGGTGCATATTTAAATCTAGCTCTGAGGGAGGTAAAATATGCTTGCTTTTCCCTAAATGCATTCTAGTATGTGATTCAATGCTTACTTGTATTAGAGAATTAGTTAGAGTTAATGAGGGAACATATGTTTTAGCTTTGTCTTAGGCCTTTTGTTGCATTCAAAGGAGATAAGATTTTTAGTTTTTTAAGAAAGTATTGTAGAATTCATACACAAGCTCAATATAGGCAAGGGCTTGAATAAAAAAATAAGTGTGCTACCTGATGTCATCAATCAATTCAAGCATAACAATTATATTGTTCAAAGCATCCATAGTGGGGTGATGAATTTGCTTACAAGGAATGATGGACTATTTACAAACACTTGAGTACCTTTATTTGTCTCTTCTTTCTCGAGACTGAAGGTGTCCATTCAAATCTAACTATGAGGAAGGTAAAATATGCTGGCCTTTCCCTAAACACATTCTAGTATGTTATTTGATGGTTATTTATGCTAGAGATTTAGTTGGAGCCAAAGAGGGAATTTGTGCTTTAGCTTTGGTTTGGGCCTTTTGTTGCATTAAGAGGAGATAAGATTTTTGATTCCTCAAAAGAGTGTTCGTCATCATCTTTTCAACCATTATTCATATGAGAGGAGAAACAAGTCACTAACTTTAGGGTAAAGATGACAGCTCAAACAACAACGAGAGGTAGTAGCTTCGGCGATGGTAAGATGGTAACAACATAGCAATAATGAAAGACAACATCGTGATGTCAGAGACATCAGTGCATAATGGGTGAGGCATCAGCTCCAGAAACAAAGAGAGGAAGAGGAGTTAATGGTGCACGATGGGAAAGGCAACAACCAGAGGAGAAAAACAAGTTAGGGTATAAAAGAAAAGAAGATGATAAGATAAAGAAATAGGTTTCCTATTGATTATTGATTATTGATTATTTTATATATTTATTTATTATAAAAGTTGTACATTATGTGTTTTTGAGTCAGAAGCAATCTTATTGTAAGACATGATGTCTTAGTTATGAACGGTTCAGTGATGTGGAAGTAAGGCATGAGCACGCCTTATTCAAAAAGTGCTTATGGATGCATCATCCCTTTTTATGAATTTTGCATTTGTAAAGTGTTTCCATGATTTATTAAGAATGCTTTATACTCTTAAAACAAAATATAGTAATTTAAGCTATGAAAAACATAAAATCATATTTTAAATGAAAGAAATTTTTTTAAAGAAAAAAATATGAAGTTCCCTCCTAGTAAGCAATTTTATTTAACATTTTACTAGATATTATGGTTCCTCACGTCTTATAAGTTGGGCATTCTAAGATGATTTCTTTAATATTATAAATGTAAAAACTCTCATAAAAAGGTTTGAGATAATGATCATTTTCCCTAAAAGACTTATCGATGCTTAGACTGTGTATTTCAATTATACCATAAGGAAATATGTTACTCATCTAGAGTGTAATTTGCTAAGAAACAATTTCAAATAATAAATTTATGACTAATTAAAAAGTGTCGAATCTAAAAATTAGATTCCTTCTCTAATCATAAATTAAATGTATATAAGCGATGAGTAGAGTTAAATTCTTAAGGACTGATGAAGCTTACCTCCTTTAGCCAGTTAACAAAATAAAATACATGAGGGGAGAATTTTAAGACAGAAATTTAAATATACCTCTTTTGAAACTTTTCTTCTACAAGCTTCCACTCTTTTTCAAAATTTGTATCTTTGTTCCTTCTTTACTAAAATTTCACTTTTAAGCATATTTTGGTCAAAATCTCTAATCTAATCCACAAAACACAAAATATATAATTATAATGTATAATTATAAGCATTTCATCAATAGAAAAATAAGAAATTAATATGAAATATGTGTGCTTTATGCATGCTTTCAAATACAATTCTTTAATTCGTCCTTGATTTGTTTAATATGACCATGGGATTATTGACATAGGTATTGGCAAAATTGGTCTGTTTCTCTTTAGAGGTGGTAATGTGGGTATTACACTAACAAGTGCATTAAAGAGGAGATGATCATGGCGCTTATGTTGTATAGGCCAAATTTTGAATCGAGTTATGATTAACGATGATGGTTAGAGTAGGATAGAGACGAGAACCATTAAGAAAGTTATAGAGATTATATCCTTCTAATAAGACTTTAAATTTAGAGGAACTATGTGATAAGTTGGTAGCAGTTAGTTTTGTGATTTTTGAACTATTAATTGTAATAAGAGAATTATGTAGTTTTTAGCTATTTTTAATGATGATATGAGTACTTGAAAGGGTTTCTTTAGAAGTCTTTATAATAAATAAAAGATTAGAAAATTATGAGAAAAAAGAAAAAGAAAGAAACAAGTTAAGAATGTGGCTCTGATACCATTTATTGATCCTTCCTAATCTAATATTGCCATGGAGAAGTAGTATCTTGAGATTGTAAACTTATTATCAATGGCGCTAGTGAGGATTAGATGGTGACAAGTTGAGAAACAGAGCAATGTTTGACAATCTGCCTTTTAGTTCAACATCTTTATAAGTATTCAAGATATGGATGTGATGTAGGCTGACTATTACGGGGAACAATACATTTATATCCTTTATCATGAAAGATGGTTTTGGAAGAATGCCCAAAAAGAAGAGACGGTCTCTAAAAACATTGGCCAATGTTAGAAAGGATAATGGTGTTATTGGTGACATTTTGAATGGTGATATGAGTATTTGAAAGAAGTTTATTCGTAAGCCATTATAGTTAAAGAAAAGCTTAGAGAATTACAAAAAAAATATAAAGAAAGAAAAGGTTAAGAATGCGACTCTAATACCATAAAAGATTAGAAATAATGGCTTAATTATATTGAATAAAGAGTATAATATAAGTACAAGTTAAAATTATGTGGTCAATTAAATATTCTAAATCCAAATAGTTAACTAATTTTACACGTTTTATTGCCAATTCAATTTATTTTACAAATCTAAATAGGAAACTAAACAGATGATTATATAATCAAATAATTAATAAATTGATTTCTCTAATATAAACCCTCAATATGGAGCTCTTGTGGAGGTTCAATCTTGGTTTTTAAAAAATTGAAAATCAGTATATGTAAGAGACTCAATTAAAACATCAACTAATTAATTGCTGAAGGGAATATATGTGTCACATAAAGCTCCATTATATAATTGATTCCCAACAAAATACAATCAATTACAACATGCATTACATGTGATTGGAATATATGATTAGAATTGTTATGAATTGCTCTAACATTGTCATAACACAAATTCATTTAAAAGAAAATGAATTTAACTTAACTTAATTAATACAATAACGACAGAATGACACTTTAGTCAAAGAGTATGCAACAGCACGTTATTTCTTAGAGGAATAAAATATTAGATTGCAACTAAGATAAACAATATAAGCATTAATGCAATTGTAGTCATCCTTATTATCGACCAATTTAGCATTTAAAAAGGCATAAAGAGGTAAATATATGTGATGGCCTGTGGCAATACAATAATTAGTTATACTAAAAGGATAACAAAGTAAGCTTTTGACATCATCCCAGTAATCAATAATAGGTTGATATATAAACTGAGATAATTTATTAACATCATATGCAATATCAAGACAACTGATACACAGGTAATGAAGACTATCAACAATTGTTTTATATTTAAAGCGATTTGTCAATATGGATCTAGAATGAGTTGTAAGTGTTAAGCTTAATGTTAAGTGAAGTGGTGACATATTTGACTCTATTTATTTTTGTACGATCGAGAAGATTTATGATATACTTTTATTGAAAGATAAGTAAACTATTGGAAGTAGTAATAATTTCAACACTAAGAAAGTAAATTAAATCGGAAAGAAAAAGAAATAGGTTAGGAATTTGACTTTGATACCATAAAAGATTAGAAATGATGGTTTAATTCTATTGAATAAAGAGTATATATACAAAAACACATTAGAATTATATGCTCAATTAGATATTATAAATACAAATAGTTAACTAAGTCTACATGATTTACCATCAATTTAATTTATTTTACAAATCTGAATAAGTAACTAACAGGATGATTACATAGTTAAATAATTAATAAATTGATTTCTCAAATATACACCATCAATATGGAGCTCTTGTGGAGAGTTCAATCTTGGTTTTCAAAAAATTGAAAATGAGTATATGTAAAAGACTTAATTAAAACATCAACTAATTGATTGTTTGAGAAAATATAAGTGTCATGTAAAGCTCTACTATGTGCTTCATCCCTATTGATATATAATCAATTGTAATACATTTCATATGTGAATGGAACATATGACTAGAATAGATATGATTTTCTCTAACATTGTCATAACATCAGCTTGTTTAAAATTAAATGAATATGACTTAACTCAACTAATACAATAACAATGGATTGATACTCTGCTTCAGTCGAAGAGCATGCAACTGCACGTTATTTCTTAGAGGAATAAGATATTAGATTACAACGAAGATAAACAATATAACCATTGATGGAGTTGTAGTCATTCTTATTACTCACCAATTTAACATCTAAAAAGAAATAAATAGGTAAATGTATGTGAAGGCACAAGGCAATACCATGATTAGATATACCAAAAAGATAGCAAAGTAAGCATTTGACATCATTCCGGTAATCAATATTAGGTCGATATATAAACGGAGCTAGTTTATTAACATCATATGTAATACCAAGGCAAGTGACACAAAAGTAATGAAGATTGTCGACAATTGTTCTATATTTAAAGGGATTTGTCAATATGGATCTAGAATAAGTTATAAGTGTTAAGCTTGATGGCAAGTGAAGTGGTGACATATTTGGCTCTATTTATATTTGTACGATTGAGAAGATTTATGATATACTTTTGTTGAAAGATAAGTAAACTATTGGAAGTAGTAGTAACTTCAACACCAAGTAAGTAAGTCAAATTAGAAAGAAAAAGAAATAGGTTAAGAATGCGACTTTGATACCATAAAAGATTAGAAATAATGGCTTAATTCTATCGAATAAAAAGTCTATATATAAGAATAGGTTAAAATTATATAGTCAATCAAATATTCTAAATTCAAATAGTTAACTAAGTCTACATAATTTAAAATCAATTCAATTTATTTAACAAATCTAAATAAGTAACTAACAAGATGATTACATAATTAAATAATTAATAAATTTATTTTTCAAATATACGTCCTCAATATGGAACTCTTTTGGAGAGTTCAATCTTGGTTCTCAAAAAATTGAAAATGATTATATGTAAAAGACTCAAGTAAAACATTGAATAACTGCTCATTTGATAAAATATAGGTGTCATATAAAGCTTCCCTACATACTTAATCTCCAATGAAATACAATCAATTGCAACACATTTTATACGTGAATGGAATATATGATTAGAATAGATTTGATTTGTTCTAACATTGTCATAACACAAGCTTGTTTAAAAGTAAATGAATCTAACTTGACTTAGCTAATACAGTAACGACGGAATGATACTCTACTTTAGTCGAAGAGCATGCAACTGCATTTTATTTCTTAGAGGAATAAGATATTAGATTACAACCAAGATAATCAATATAAACATTGATGAAATTGTAGTCATTCTTATTACTAAATAATTCAACATTTAAAAAGGCATAAAAGGTAAATATATATGATGGCACAAGGCAATACCATGAGTAGTTACACCAAAAAGATAGCAAAGTAAGCATTTGACATCATTCCAATAATCAATATTAGGTCGATATATAAATTGAAACAACTTATTAACATCATATGCACTATCAAGGCAAGTGATGCACAAGTAATGTAGACTATCGATAATTTTTCTATATTTAAAGGGATTTGTTAACGTGGATCTAAAATGAATTATAAGTGTTAATCTTAGTGGCAAATGAAGTGTTGCCAATTTTGGCCCTATTTATATTTGTATGATTGAGAATATTAACGATATACTTTTATTGAAAGAGAATAAACTATTAAAGTAGTAGTAACTTCAACACCAAGAAAGTAGTTAACTCACCGAGATCTTTGATATGCCAAAAAGACATATAACTATTGAATTATAGTGGAATTATATGTAATAATAATTATAATATCAACATACATAAGGAGATTGATTATATTACTATTATTGATAAGGAAAAATAATGACGTCTACATGAGAGTTGTTAAACATTGAGGCTATATGAAATTGTCGTATTTCATGAAACCAAGCCTTTGGTGCTTATTTGAGACCATATATAGCCTTATGAAACTCATAGACATATTCGAGGGTATCATTATTAAAAAAACCTGGTAGTTATGCCATGCAAACTTCTTTAGAGAGAGTACCTTATAAAAAGGCATTGATATCAAGTTGATAAAGAGACCACTCATGATTCACAACAAGATTGAGAATCAAGTGAATAGTGATAGGTTTGACAACCAGACTGAATTCATCATGATAAGGATTGGTTATTTGGACTACTAGTGATGTCATCAAACTATTCCAGTCAACTAATTGGTATGGTTTTAATTATGAAATATGGAGTTTCTAATGATGTAGAATTGATTAAGAGTGAAGGAAGATTGATTAAAAATGGATTCAAGAATAGGAAAAGATCATCAAATATATAGGAAATGACATAACCATAGTAAGAGAGTGCTTTTATATTTAGAAGAATAAATATGAGTTCAATATATTTGAATAGAAAGACATATTTCATAAACTTTACATAATGTGATGTATATATTTTTTATATTGAAGGATCAAGAAAGAGATATATGCTTTAGTCAATGAGTATCTAATAAACACACAGGAGAGGGATCAAGACTTAAATTTGCTATTAAAATATGTACAAAGTCATCGGTAGCATAATATTTAAATATATGGAATGTTGTGCAGTTTTATGGAGAGGGGAAAGAGATTCATAGGGATAAGAGAAAAAAAGTGTCAGTGTAAGCATATGACTAATGAGATACACAGTGATTACATAGGCATAGTTTAGTATATGAGCACAAATGAGGCATTAGGAAGTTAAAAAAGACCGATTTCAACAATATATTGATGTCTATGTTTGGAGAGACCATTATGTTTATGTATACATAAAGGAGAGATAAGATGAGAAATATCATAAAGAGATGGAAAGTGATATTGCAATTCCTTACCATTACCAAAGTAAAAAAGAGTAATAATATAATGTTTAAGTAATTTTAAAGTAGTATTTTGAAGTGAAGAAAAACATCATAAACATGGAATTTCTTTTTAAAGGAGTAAACCATACATAATATGTAAATTAATTAACAAAAATGACATAATACTTGAAATCATCAATAAAGTATATGAGGGAGATTCAAGATCATAAAATATGATTTGTAAAGGATGAGATGAAGTAATTATGGATATAGAAAAAGGAAGCTTGTGCCCTTTCATTTAAACACACAATATAGTGAGAGTTTTAGGATATAGAATAGGGTAAAGAAAATATGAACATAATATGCTGAAGTATAGGAGAGGATGGGTGACCTAATTTAGAGTGTCATTCGATGAAGTGGTTTTGATGATGGAAAAGAAAAACAATAAATGGGACAATTCAAGAAATCATAGATCCCATCTTTAGTTTTGCCTATTAAAAGGATTGCCCTTATGCTTAAATCCTTCACATGAAAAACAATGAGTAAGAATTCAATAAAAACATGATTAATATTGCAAAATTGATAGATTAAAATAAGATTCTTTTTCATATTAGACACATATAGGATATTACATAAATTAAAAGTGTAAGTAGGGATAAGAAGAGTGGTAGAATCAGTATGGATAATTTAAAGACTTGTACCATCTCTGATCATAATATAAACAAATCCTGTATAAGGAGTATGAAGCGAAAGATCATTCAATGTCATGATATGGTGCGATACCCCACTATTGAGTAGTTATATGGGAGTGTAGGTGGTCTCAAGCTAGGTATAGTGTACACACAATTGCAATAGAGTAATACGTAGAGCTTGAGAACATATTGCAAGTATACGATGAGGATTGGATGGCGACAAGTCAAAAAATGGAGCATCACTTGCAGTATGTGCCTGAATACCACATCTATAGCATTACCTAAGAAGTGGACATGATGTAGGTCAATCATAATGATGAGCAATAGATTATTGTCTTTAATTATAAAAGGAGGTTTTGAATAATGCCTTAAAGGAGGATATGATCGACAAGATTGATTGCAGTATAAATTGACAAGATTGGTTGAAGTTGAAAACGATAATGGGGTGCTCGTGATTCTTAAAAGGATGCCTCCTTATTGATGAGTTTTTCATGAATTTCAGTAAAGGAGACAGGTTTTTCACAAGTATTAATTGTGTTGACAAAGCCTTTTTATTTGATACTAAGATCATCAAGAATTTCCAAGGAAAGCAAGTTTGTCAACCCAATTCTTGATAAATTGCATACACTCAAAGGTTGTCTTAGAACTTTTGACATAATTACTCAATTAATCCTTGATATATTTAGTGTGACCAAATAATGATTTGGCATAGGTATTGATTAAAGTGACTCGGGCCTCTTTAAAGGTGGTAGTGTAAGTAAGAAGAGGTTGGATATTTAGAGAGAGAGCACTAAGGAATGTACTAACAAGAAGACGATTTTATTGTTTCCACAAGTAGGTTAAATTTGCAGTCGGATTAGAATATGACAAGGATGGAACTACTTAGAATTCCATAGAAATCATATTCTTTTAATAGCCTTCAAATTTAAAGGTTCCAAATGATGAAGTTGGTTATAATTAATTTTTCAATGATTGAAATATTAATGAGACCAAGAAGATTATGTAGCTCTTAGGTATTTTAAATAATGATATGATTTTTTTCTTGGAAGAAATAAAAGAAAAGTTTGGATAATCACTACAACAGATAAGGTTATTGGTGACGAAACAACACGTCACTAAATATTATTTGTGACAAAAATAATCGTCGCCATAATGGTCACTGAATCCCAGTAGCAAAACAATATTCCCGTCGTATTTCTGTAATTGTTGCTAAAACATTTTGGATACGCAATATTTTCGTCGCTAAGATATAAAACCAACGATAACTAAAAACGTCGTACATAGGAATTTGCAACTTATTTTTTTGTAAAAAAGTTTTTACCTACTAAACCGTAGTCATAGGTAATTATTTTTAGTGATGATTTTTTTGTAACAAAATAGTTTTAGCTACTAATTTTTTGTTATAGGTAAAAGTTTTTAGAGGCATTTTTTAAATGTAGGTAAGAATATTTTGTAATGATTTTTTTTTGTAGCTAATAGTTTTTAGTGACGATTTAGTTTTTGTAGCATAATAGTTTTAGCTACTAATTTCTAGTTATAGGTAAATATTTTTAGAAACGTTCTTGTAAACGTAGGTAATAACTTTTTGTGACGATTTTGTTCTGGTAGCTAATATTATTTAGTGACAAAATTTTATTTTAAATTTAAATATTATTATAATTGTTAAAAATAAATTTATTTTGATTTATTACAATTTTTAAGACAGTTTGAAATATAAATTAGTTACATTTTATAATTAATGTTGGTGACATATTTTTTGAATAATAATAAATTGAAATAAAA
>JAOTAY010058864.1:0-18748 GCA_025629805.1 Erythroxylum baracoense | reverse complement strand
CACTACAAGTATTATTTTCTATTATACTCTTAATTAATATGACTAATAATATATTTTTATGAAATATTTTATTTATAAAATCTATTTTATTTATATTTTTAATTTTAATTTAATATTTTATTATTTATAATTTATAATTTATATGACTAATAATATATATTTTAATTATTTATACAACAATTAATAGTTTATTAAATCAATGGGCTTTTTAGTCATTTATCTCTTTTCAGAAACCGCATCTGCACTTACCAAACACCTATTTTCATGTTTCAGCAGTTACCAAAATAACGATCCCAAACACATAAGTACTTATTTTACTTATTGAAAATAAGTACTTATCATTTTAGCAAGTTGTCAATCGCCACGGCTCCCCCAAACCAAGCCTAAGGCTCTCAGGTACAAGATTGCAGACATATGTTCCGTCCTCGTTACAAGGTTGTCAGAAGGTCCCTATTAGATGAACTAATTCATTTCTCCTTCCTTTTGTCAAAATTTTCTACAATTGCAATTGGTTGAAAGTGTTATATATTTTATATAAATTTGGACATCAATTAATTGTATTTTATCGATTTTCAATAACTTATTGATTAAGTTACGTAATTTGATCCAAATAAAGATAATAAAGTGGTTCAATAAATTATCTAACTCAATGAGTCAAAATCCAGAAAAAATGAATCCCGATCAATATGAACCAGACCTATATTAAGCCTGTGATGGGGAAGCCCGATATGGAAGCTATATAAATTGGTTAAGGTCTCCTACAATTGTTCATATCATTTGTAAGCATACAGATTCTTTGACCTGTTAAGAAAGCTTATGTATTGAGAAAACTATCGCATGTCGGTTAAGAGTTCTCATAAAGGTCCCGGTGAATTCGAGCTCGTTAAAGCCTCGAAAAGCTCCTCCGAACTTCTGATGGAACTGAAATCAGGTATTCTGCATTTACTTCATTTATTTCCCTTTCAAGAACGATTTAGAACACGTAATAAGGTTCATGCTATGTGTGACATGTAGTATCAAAGTGGTTATGTGATTGGGTGGTTAAAAATGAAGTTTTTTCATTTTTTATCCATTAACATTTGATATGGTTTTTTTATCTATTTTTAGATTTTCTCACATGTATGGATACGTGAAAATGGTGGACATATGGCGAATTATGAAAAATAGGAAAAAAACGAGCCATAAAGTGCAAAAACTGTAAAAATCACACACAAAATTACCAGTTGCTGTCAGGAGTTAAAGACTGTCAGGGGCGTGTGCGATGGTGCTACTGTACCGCACTCGAGGCAGTTTGGCTAGCGTGTGCCGCCAGATGCAAATACATGACTCCACCATGTTCTGACTATATGTGGCATGTGTGCACTCCCACGAGTGGCACCGGGACGAGCGCATGCAGTGCGTACACACGCCAGTTGTCTCACCACGTGGCAAACGCATATGCGAACGTTTGACCAATGCATGTGATACACGCACTATACAGAGCCAGCGCGTCAACCCATGGAGGCACATGAGCCACACTCGCTGACAGTGTCTCAGTAAGTCGGTGTGCATGTCCAGTGCACGTGCACCGATGACATCACGCTAATGTTAGCACAGTACCATGCTGATGTCAGCGCTACAGTGACTACTGACGTTAGCAACAAAAGAGAAAAGGCAAAAAATATCAAATTTTCCGTAAGGGTGTCCCGGGTCCTTTTCGATCGGGAAAATTTTTTTGAAAGTAACTTTTAATATTTTTGGATTAATTACATTTGTAATTTCATTCCAAAAAAGGAATTTAAACATTGTAAAGCTGTTTTTGAGTGAATTTTCGTGCTTTGAAGTTCACAGAACGATCACACTTATTTTTTCTTATCTTGTATGATCGGTTCAGTGTTCGATATTGCACGATAGTCACTCTGATTGAGATTTTTCACTACAAAAGTCCCAAATAAAGTATTAAAAGAATGTCTTTAGCATGAGTATGTAATAATTCAACTATGCATTCAATTTTTCACATTTATTGATGTTACATTTTCACATATTGTACGCCCATATAGAGTGTAGGGATAACATAAAGATGTATCTCTTGTGTTTGTGGACCTTTCGGGTACTGATAAGGATGTAGTCACCAAAGTGGCCTTTTAAGTCAGTATTATGGATTGTTCAGCTTGTATGTTGGGGGATGTCTCTGGCCTTATGTTCGGTTATTCTACTCCAAGGTGTTGGCCTTACATAGGATTTTGAGATATGCATAAAGTCATAAGATAGAGAAAAGTCTTTGCTTAAATGATCTCTTCGGCCAAAAGTGGTAGTGTCATGAGAGTTGATGGATTATACTCTGATCGCTTTTATGTGGAGCTCTAATTGAATATATTATGCATTCTGCCCAAAGGTGTTTTATAATATGTGTGATTAGATTCTCGGTATAGATACTATTTTAACACTTTGAGTATAGCTGTCATCTTGCATTTGTGTTAATTTTTCATTGTGTTTTACAGTCACCTTTTTTGTCAACAACAATGCTGTCACTATTGAAACCTTGATCGATTTCAATTTCAAGAAGTGGAAGAAGGATGTCGAGTTTGCCTTGGAGATGGTGGACATCAACATTGCTATGCTGATAGAGAGACCCTCTCCACCTACAGATTCAGCTCGAAAACTGATAAGGATGCATTTGCAATCTAGGAGTGGTCAAGCAGGATGTGCTATTTGACCAATAAGAGGTCAATCCCAGATCATTCGCTGAGTAGACTGTTGGAGACCACCATAATGAAGGAGTTTATGGATAGTGTTTCCCAAAAATACAAGGTATCGTCCAATGTTGAGCTAAGTACTTTGATTAAGGACATGTTCTTTATAAGGTATATAAGAGAAGAAGGTGTCAGGGAATACATTATAAGGATGGTTTACCTTCAGAGTAAGTTAAAGGTAATGGATGTTCCCATTCCTGATACATTGATAGTGCATCGGACCCTTAATACTCTTCCTTTAGAGTTTAAGATGCTGGTGATCTCATACATTTCCCAGGATGAAGCTTGGGATATCAATGCCCTTATTTCCTAATGTGTTGTAGCAAAGGAGAAGCTGAAGAACACTCCTTATACAACTTTGTAGGCATCCAAAGGCAAAGAGAAGGCTAAGCCCCAAAAGTTTAAGGGTAAGAAATCCAAACCCTCTCCTAATATTTAGACTGGATAATCTAGCATTGCAAAGGGTCCACACGACCTAAAGAATATAAGGAGCTTCTTTTGCAAGAAAAAGAGGTATAGGAAATTCTACTGCCAGGAGTACAAACTTTGGAGTGTCAAACATGAGCTATCAGGTAACGCCTCGACCTATATGATTTATGAATCCAATTTAGCTATAGTTACATAAAGTTCTTAGTGGATAGATAGTGGAGCTTCTAATCATGTTGCTTTCATAATGCAGGGGTTCAGATCCATTAGAAGGTCGACTAAAGAAGAGGAGAAGCTGATGTTTGACAATAATAAAGAAGTAGATGTTTTGTATGTAGGGGATGTAGGTTTAAACCTTGATACGGGGTTTGTACTGGTTTTATGGGATACATTTTATACACCGTCTTTTAGACAAAATATGATCTCTATGTAGTTTTACATAAAGAGGGTTATCATTTTGTATTTGATACTTTAGTTGTAAATATATCTATTAATGTAAAACATATCGAAACTGCCTTCTTATCCTACGGTTTATAACAAATATGTCTTACACCTAATGAAATGTATGTTTCTTCTTATATTGTCGGACCTGTGACTCGAAAGAAACCTTTGGTAAAGGAAACATCATCCATGTTGTGGCATAAATGTTTGGACCACATTTCCAGAGAAAAGGTTAAGAAATTAAGAAAGGAAAACATTCTCCTAACTCTAGACTTTGGTGATTGGGAACCATGTATTAACTACTACAGAGGTAAGTTGACCAAGATAAAGAAGAAGGAGTTAACTCGTGCTTTTGGTCTATTAGAACTCATACATACGGACATTAGTGGACCCTATAGAGCTACGTTATGCAATTCTAGATATTTTATGACATTTATAGATGATTATTCCCGCTACGATTATATGTTCTTACTTAAAAAAAGTCTAAAGTTCTTAATAAATTTAAGATCTTTAAGACCGAGGTTTAGAACCAATTAGGAAAATTAATAAAGATTGTCAGATTTGATCGGGGAGGAGAGTACTATAGCAAACATGGTGTTGTAGGATAAGAAAAGGGTCTATTTGTCAAGTATTTGGAATTAGTTGAAATAGTGACTCAATTCACTATCCCAGGTAGTTCTTAGCAAAATGGTGTGGTTGAAAGGTGTAATCGCATCCTAAAGGACATAATGAGATCAATGTAGATGAAGACTAACCTACCCAACTAACTTTGGCTGAAGCCATTAGCACGAAATTATACATATTAAATAGAGTCCCAAGAAAATCAATGCCTAAGATGCCTTTTAAACTCTGGGTTGATGGGAAACAAAGCCTTGTACACATTTATATGTAGGACTGCCTTGCTAAAGTATAATTATATAATCCTTATAAGGGTAAATTACCACCTCGTTCTACTCATTGCTATCTAGTAGGTAATCCCAACCACTCTAAAGGCTACAGATTTTACTGTAAAGAAGGAGGGGCCATAATAGTGGAATCACAGACAGCTAAGTTCCTATAATACGATGTCCATAATAAAGGTGTGGTCCTCTCACCCTTTAGGTGATAGTAGGACGGATACTACAATTATTTCGTATAAGCCACTCATACAGTCAAGTCTAGTGGATCAAGTTCGAGTACCATGCCTGTGTAGGAACAAGAACCTATGCTTGTACAAATAGAGGTCTCTAGGGTACACGAATTAATGCAGTTATGTAGATCCACTAGAGATAGACAACTTGCTATCTCATCTTATTACATAGTCTATTTATATGAACAGGACGATGATATAGGACATGTTGTAGATCCACTTACTTTTATAGAAGCTGTTTTTAGGCCCCATGTAAACTTGTTGTGGGAAGCAATGAAGGACAAGATGCAAACGGTGCAATACTATAAGGTATAGGGGTTGGTTGATTTGCCTCAACATTGCAGCTCCATCAGTTGCAAATGGCTATTTAAGACTAAGAAAGACACTCGGGGTAAAGTTGAGCGGTTTAAGGCTCGAATGGTTGGCAGAAGGTTCACTTACAGAGAAGGGCTAACTTTAATATTACTTCCTCTCTCGTATCCTCGAAGGATGCATTTAGAGTGATTATGACAATGGTAGCTCATTATGATATGGAGTTATATCAGATGGACGTTAAAATCGCTTTCCTGAATGATGACCTTTATGAGGAGGTCTATATGGAGCAACCTAAAGGATTTCAGGATCAAAGAGCAACTGACAAAGTTTGCATGTTGACCAAATCAATATATGGTCTAAAACAGGCTTCCAAATAGTGGTACCTGAAGTTTGATAAGGTTTAGATTTATTTTGACTTTGTGAAAAACAAAGTTGAAAGATGCTTGTATCACAAGGTTAGGGGGAGCAAAGTCATCTTCCTACTATTGTATGTGAATGATATATTACTCACGTCAAATGACTTGATCATGCTGCATGAAGTTAAGTAACTTTTGGCCAAGCATTTTGACATGAAGAACCTTGGAGAAGCATCTTTTATCCTAGGAATACAGATTCACCAGGACAGATCTCAACACTCATTAGGCCTCTCACAAATTGCATACATTGAGCAAGTGTTAGAAAAGGTTTAATATGGCTGATTATAGACCTGTTGTAGCACCTATCTCTTATGGTGAGAGATTATCTTTGGCACAGTGTCCAAAGAATAAAGTTGAGAGAAAGGTTATAAGGAATGTTCCATACTCTAGTACAATTGGTAACCTGATGTATGCCCAAGTGTGCACATTGCATTTTTTGTGGGATTGCTAGGTCAATATCTAACTAACTTAGGTATAGATCACTGAAATGCAGTTGAGCGAGTGTTGAGATACTTAAAGGTTACCAAGGATTATATGTTGACCTACAAGAGGATCAACAATCTAAGCCTCGTAAGGTATACAGATTTTGATTTTGCTATGTGTTTGGATGATCGCTAGTCCACTTTAGGGTATATTTTTATGTTTGAAGAATGTGCAATATCATAGAAAAGTATCAAGCAGACACTAGTAACTTCCTCAACTATGCATGTAGAGTTTATTGCATGCTATGGGATTGCTATAGGTTTGCCTCAGAAATTTGATTTATGAGTTGTCTGTGGTAGATTTAGTAGCTAGACCCATTCGGTTGTACTGTAATAATCTTGCTACTATATTTTTTAGTAACAACAATAAGAATATCACATGGTATAAGCATTTGGAGGTGAAAAACTTGACCATTAAGGAGTTTGTTCAGAAAGTTGACGTTAAAGTGGTGTATATCAGGACTGCAGAGATGTTAGCTGATCCTTTGAATAAAGGACTTTACCTACTTATGTTCCAAAGACATGTATCCAGCATGGGTGTGTTAATGTCCTTAGACAATATTAGTTAATGGTCATAGTATTTTCTCTTTATATGTTTGTATATTTTTGATGTATTATGACACTATGATGTTTGTTAATAAAGATGATCATCTTTTCATCCTTCGTAATACCTGTTATTGTATAAAGTCATAATACATGTGACAATCCTAGGATTTGTGTCAATCTTAAGCAATTGAAATGGTCATTGGGCATATATATAGATTGACCTTCAGCCTATGCCATTTAGACACATACAATTTTAAAAAAGATATCCATGAGTTTTTTAACATGACATAGGGGGATATAAGTTGTTAATCCCATAAAGGTTCTTTAATGCAGTTCAACATTAGCTTAGAGAACATAAAAGTTTTCTCTAGTGTAGTTTAGGATTTAGTGAGAGAAAACGAGATTTCTCTGATACAATTTAGCATAAAGTTTACAAAAATTGAGACTTACAAATGAAAGATGATACCTATTAGATCATAAAAGTATCATCTAGTTTGCCACACTCCATTTTCCCATCCATGTTAGTAAGGTATTAGATATGTGTGATTATATTGGACTTGTGTCACACTTGACACATGTGTTTGATATCTTTCAGTATCGAAAGCCTTATAGGACAGAATGTTAGACTTTTGTTATCCTTGGATCAAATATTTTTAATTTTTAAAACTTGGTACCTATACATTAGCGTGGCTTAATCGATTTTTAAAATGATTTCAAACTTAAGTCAATATCACAATTAATCATTGTCCAAGGGGAAGAATGTTATACATTTTTCATAAATTTGGACAACAATTAATTTCATTTTATCGATTTTCAATAACTTATCGATTAAGTTACATAATTTGATCTAAATATAGATAATAAAATAGCTCAATAAATGATCTAAGTCAATGAGTCGAAGTCCAGGAGGAAAATAGATTTTGATCAATATTAACTGGACCTATATCGTGCCTGTGATAGGGAAGCACTATATGGAAGTTATATAAATAAGTTAAGGTCTCCTACAGTTGCTCATATCATTCGTAAAGATACAGATTCTCTGACCTATTAAGATAGCTTATATATTGAGAAATTGTAAAATGACGTTAACCATGTGTCGGTGAAGAGTTCTTATAAAGGTCCCGATAAATTTGAGGTCATTACAACCTCAGAAAGCTCCTCTGAACTTCTGATGGAACTGAAATCAGATATTCCGTATTTACTTCGTTTATTTCCCTTTTATGAATGATCTTATACACATAATAAGGTTAACATTACATGTGACAAAAAGGTCCAAGAAAATTGGAGTTTGCTTCACCCCGTTAAAAAATTGACCAAGTCAAAAATAAAACACAACCTTATGAGTTTTAACCGACTGAGAACTTTCCACTCCACAAAGCTTCTTGGAAATGATGTGCTGTTTTTGTCAGGTTTTGGAGATGGGAATCGTTGTCCTCTCTGTTATAAAAGTAATTTCTTTGGGTGCTTCTAAAAGTCTAAAGACAATAAGGCCTCTTGTAGCTGCCCTGACCTTTCATCAATTTTTTGAGGGTATAGGACTTGGTGGATGCATTTCTCAGGTAATAACTCATTATTTATAAGCCTTGCATAATCATGATCTTTTTTTTTTCTTTTGAACTTTGAGACATTAACACTGACCTTTTTAACTCAATAAAAAACAAATTAAAACAAGGAAAATATGATAAATAATCTCCATTATTTTATAGTATCTACACATTTACCTACTTTTTCACGTTTCTCGTAGGTGAAATTCAAGACAAGAGTAATCACTATAATGGCAACCTTCTTCTCTTTGACAACACTGGTCGGTGTTGGAATTGGGATTGGCATATCAAGTGTGCATAATGAGAACAGGCCTACTGCACTCATTGTTGAAAGATTCTTCAACTCAACTAAAGGAAATTAAACCATTTATTTCTTGTTGGCCTTTGGTTCAAATTTCTACTAAGCTTTATGAATATAATGATTGTGAACAATTATTTGATCTATTATTATAAGATGCCAATCGGTAAAGTGTAGACTTAGAAATGTAGAGAATTGGTCCAAAAGACATTAATTAGTCTGTATTTTTCTTAGAAAATCTTATAACAAAACATACCTTACCATTTTCTATATATGTATGAACACAGAAGTAGGAAAAAAAGACAATGTCTAAGTGTTCATGCCCACTTTGGCTAGACGAGACATACAACTAGCTCCTAGGAGAAGAAAAAAGTCTAAACTCCCATTTGGAGCTTTCCAACTCGGTATTGGAGCTGGAATTTTAAAATATATGGCGCTTGTTGACCTTCTTACTGCTGATTTCATGAGTCCTAAGGTGCAATCTAGTGGAAAGTTCCAAATGGGAGTTTTTTTATCTTTTTTCTTCTTCTATGTCACTTTGCTAAAAATTTTCCAGTAATCACGGGGCTAATATACGTCCTTCATAATTAGTAGAATCCTCTATTTCTAATAAGGTAAGTTCATGATGAAGGTTCCTGTAAGAAAGAAAACGTATTTCTTATGATTTTATTTCCTTTTGAGAGTAAGATCGTTAATTATACAAGGAAATGAAATCAATTTGAATTTTGAAATATTATACAGTTATCATCAAAATCATTAATCATAAACCTTGAGCTAACAATCTCCCCTTTTTTTATGATGACAAGCAATAATAGATATATTTTTCAAAATTCAAAGAGATAATAGATGATTTCAAAAAATACCTGTGACTTTTTTATGTTCAGACATAATTAAGGATCTTGTCTCTTAAGAAAGAAATATATCATTTATATATCACAGATTTTCGTAATTTTAATAGCATAATCAATCACATATATAATTGAGGTAGCAATGAGAAAAATGCATTAAGAAATATATCATCATATATGCAAAAAAATATCCCCATAAACTCTCCCCCTTTGTTATTATCAAAAAAATAATAAAGTATAGGGAGGAAGTGAGATAAAAAGAATGAATAGAGGAAAAAGTAAATACTGCATCAATCAAATCATTAGTATAAGTAAGCCAAACAAAAAGCAAGTAGCAACAAAGCTATTTAAGAGATTCAAGGATTCTTTTGAGCAAAATCTACATGTCAAGAAGTTGATTCTATATGCTATTTATTTGTTCTCGCATTTTTTCTTTACTGACTTGAATATCCTTTAGCTATTGTTGAAGATTTGCATTATTTTCATCCTGAGGAGGGATATGAGTTTATTGGTCTAGAGTAGGCTCTAAGTTTTTTGCTACTCTTTCAGATGTTTTCTTCCCAGACATCGTTTCACAATCTGTATCCAAATTAATAGGGAATGGAAGCTGCTATATATTCTGTTTCATTCGTTGAAAGTGTTGTGCAATTTTACTTCTTACAGGACCAAGATACTATACATCCTCTAAGAAATTGACAGTGACCATTTGTTCTTTTTTGATCGACTTTATCACCTACATAATCTGCATCACAATAGCCTACTATGTCAAATGAATTAGTTTTTGGAAGCTATAGTCCAAAATCTATAGTTCCGTGGAGATATTGAAAGATTCTTTTGACTGCTTGAAGATGGCTTTTTTTGGATTTGATTGAAAGTGTACGCAAAGACACACACTAAGCATAATGTCTAGTCTTGAGCTTGTAAAATATAATAGTGATTCAATCATTCCTCTATACTTTATCTCATCTATATTTTTGCCTTCTTATTTATCAAGCTTAGTTTTAGTGTACATTAAAGTATCCATTGATTTGACATTCTCAAAATGATATTTCTTGAAGAGTTCCTTTATGAATTTGTCTTGGATGATTAAGATTCCCTTTTCTATTTGTCTGATCTGTAATCAGAGAAAGAATGATAATTCTTCCATCATGCTCATTTCAAACTCCCCCTACATTAATACTGAGAATTCTTCACAAAAGGATGGGTTAGTAGCACCAAATATTATGTCATCAACATATATTTACACCATGAGTAAATCATTTTCCTTTCTCTTAATAAATAAGAATTTATCGACCTTTCCTCTTTCCAAGTTATTCTTAAGCAGAAAGTTACTTAACCTTTTCTATCATGCTCGAGGAGCCTGCTTTAAACTATACAAAGCTTAGGTTAACTTCATCATATAATCTGGATGGTTTTCATATTTAAAACCTGGGGGTTGCTTAACAATTACTTCTTTGTTAATGTAACCATTTAAGAATGCACTCTTAACATCCATTTGGAACAACTTGAATTTTCTATAGCATGTAAAGGCAAGTAAAATTCTAATGGATTCCAATTTAACAACAGGTGCATAAGTTTCATCAAAATCAATACCTTCCTGTTAATTGTAACCTTGAGCTACAAGTCTAGCTTTATTTCTTACCACCTTAATATTTTCGTCAAGTTTGTTTCGAATACCCAACGAGTTTCAATAACTGACTTGTTTTGTATACGAGCCACCATATTCCATACTTTGTTCTTGTCAAACTAACTTAGCTCGTTTTTCATAATTAAGACCCAATTCTTATTAGTAAGAGCTTCTTCAACAGAATTTGGTTTTAATTGTGAGATGAGAGCCACAAGGTTGTTCTTGAATGATGATCTTTTTCTTAAAGTTTGAGAGGGATCTCCAAGAATATATTGATGTGTATCAAGACATCTCAATTCTCTCTGTGTTTGTTGTTGTATAGTCTCCCAATGAGATAAAGGAGCCTGCACTGTTCTGGGTTTAGAGGGACCTTCTTGATTTTGTGATTCTGAAGGTATTATAAGAGTAGTTTTATTTTTTGATGTGTTTTTAGGAATGAAATGATGCTCTTCATCATCTAAGTCAATTGTTGTTGTTGAACGTAGTGTTTCATCAAATACCACATGTATCGTTTCTTCTATCTTCTTTGTTCTTTTATTATATACTCTGAATCCTTTACGAGAGGTACTATAGCCTAAGAAAATAGCTTCATCTGATCTTGCATCAAACTTCATACTTCGATATCTATAGATTAGAGATATATAGTCAGTCTCTTTTTCTAGTATGAGTAGTTGTTTCCATCGAAGTAAGAAGGCTTTGAGATGGATTGTCCTTCAAAACTTCTAAAGTTGTTTGCCAAAACACAAAAATGTGAAACCTCGCTCTTATACCAAATGATAAAGCAAACACACTTAAGGGGGGTGAATTGTGTGTGACTAAAATTTTTTTTCACAAGTTACTTTCAATTCGTATAAAAACCAAGTTAACAAATGAAAAATAGTAAGAGCCTGTCAGACAATAAAGCTTTTTAAATGACAAGAGTCGGTTAGGCAATAGAATCCTTTTATGGGATAGGACCCTACTTATACAAAAGGAGCCTACTGAGTGATAAATCCTGTTAACACAATTTAAAAACAGAAGGCGCTTGTTAAAACCGAAAGGAACTGTCAGCAAGTTGAAAATAGAAGGGACCCATTATAAAAGTGAAGGTGCATCTTACTGAAATGAACATACACACAATATAATGTGGAAATATAGAAGATAAGAAGAGAGAGAGAAGAAGGACGCAGTCGATTTATACTGGTTCGGTTACAACCTAAACCTACATCTAATCCTCAAGTATCCAACTTGAATGTTTCACTATAAAATCAAATAGTAATTTGACGAGACTCTCCAAGCTTATAAGGTAATATTTTTTAAGGTTCTTCAACCTTCCACACTAGTAGTATTTCACTAGCCTCTATAAGCTCTCAAATAAAAATGAGATTTGCTCGATAAAAGTTTCAGTAATCTCTCTCAACAGAATTTCACTTTCTATCACACAAGAGAATTTTTACAAAGATATCACTTTTAAGAATGTATATGCTTTTGATAAGTTTTGACAATATAGCTTCACTAGATTCTGTATTGTTCAGCTGTTGTTCATAGTTGCATTGGCTCTTCCTTAAATAGTTAATTTCTTTAACTAACCGTTGCTTCACTTGCATCTTTAGTCAACTGGATGAATTTAAATTTGAATAACTTCAATGTCATCTTTGTCAAAAATCTTTTAGTAATCACATGGCTAATATATGTCCTTCATAATTAGTAGTATTATTTCGATTAAACCATTTCTAATAAGGTAAGTTCATAATTTAGGTTTCTGTAAGAAAGAAAGTGTATTTCTTATAATTTTTTTAAGAACAAGACCGTTAATTATACAAGGAAATGAATCCAATTTTAATTTTGAAATATTATATAGGTATTATTAAAATCGTTAGTCAGAAACCTTGAGTTAATAATTAAAACTTAACGTACAATTTAAAATATCTTCTTCACTACTTTTGAGATGTCATATTCGTCTTTTTTAGAATTATTTATATCTTCGTTAATATTTAATTTATAATACAGGATCCCTTTTCGCTTTCAATATAACTAAAAGTTTGTTTAATGCTCACGACTCAATCACCTAAGTTATGATCTTAGTCCTGTTAAAAATATGTCATAATGTTATTTATAATGCTCCAAGTTCAAGTTCAAGTTAAGTTAATAATAACTATTTTTAATTTAAGAGAACCATAAATTTAATAATAGTTAATTAATTAAATCGATTATTCTATTTTATAAACTTATAAAAGTGTTTTTTTTATCTTTGTTTTCATTCAATTTAAAAATTTATGTTCATTTCTCATATTTATATCACATTTTACAATAAATAAATACATAAATAAAATAAATATGATTTTATTAATAAACACTATTCTAAATAAATTGTTATATTTAAAATAACATATTTGAAACTATAAATTCAATTTAATTTTTTAGTAACTGTAAATTTGTATCATAAACAAAATTGAACTTGAAATATTTAATTTTTTAAATATATTCTTAACTTATTGTTTCCCAAAAATTAATATAAAACAAAAGTTGTGTGTTATTTGACTTATTCCTTAATGAATTAATGTTTTAATATTATTGAAATTTTGTTATATAGATGTACACGTTTCTTTCTATTAATTTTCATTTAATTTTTATATAAAATTATTGTAAGACATATTTGTCTCAAAATACAAGCGATGCCTTAATATTTTGGAACTTTCAAAATAAACTTTATTGTTTGTAAAATTATAACTTTAATCCATAGTTGAAATTAATAATTATTAATTAATCTAAATAATATTATAATAATTTTAATTTAATAAAAAATCAAATCCTAATTTTCAAAATCAAAACCCTAATCCTAATTCTTTTTTTTTTCTAAAATTGACCTTTGCCAGTTATGAGCTCTCTTCGGATACCAAAAGCATCCCCACCGCCATATAATTTACTTCCGTCGCTGACCAAAAGGCTCTCCTCTACCCTCATCGCCGGCACACTTTAACTTTACCAAAGGTCGGTCACCGTTTGTTTGTTTCATTTTCATTTTTATTTTTAAATTTGGTAAAAATATTTGTTTATTTGATTTTTCTGTTATATTTAAAATTTTAATTTCTTTCAATTTTTAAAATTTATAAAAAAACGTAAAAAGTAATTTTTGTATTCTTTTTTTAATTTTTTCTTAACCTGATTTATTATTAACTAAATATATTATTTAATTATTTAATATGTTAATTATTAATAAAATATAAATATTTAATTCTAATATTATATATTTAATTAGCTAAAATTAATTATTAATATGAATTATTAATAATTTAATTTTACTTAATAATTTTATTTAATTTTTGTAATTAAATTAAATTAAAAATATCTTCAAAATATATAAATTTCAAATAAAATTTGATCTAATAATTAGTATATATTTAAAATAAAAATTAATTTATAAATAAAAATTAATTTATAAATTATTTATTTTAGTATAATAAAATAATATTTATCTAATATGTAATTGTTATCAATAATAAAAATATAACTACGACAATATTAATGATCAAATAATTTTTTATTTTATTTAAAAGAAAAATAAAATTAAAAATTAAAAATCACAGAAAATAAAAGTGAAAGTTAACGATCCCTTAACTTAATTATAAAAAATCAAATGATAATTAAGGAAGAGGAAAAAATCGAATTGAATTCTGAAATGGTTGCGGTCTGCTGTGATATGCAGCTTGTACAGTACCGTTGTCCATTAATAAAGTTTAGAAACGGACCGAAAGTTTGCCCCCAGGGCATAGCTCAACTGACAAAGGCTTGGGTGCTGTAGTGCCTGCCATGCTGGCGACCTGCAGGGTGGAGGTTCGAATCTTAGAGGCAACCTTTAAGATTTGGGCCCTTTGTATGGTGAGATCAGTAGATAAGCCCAATTCTCTGTTCAGTTGAGGCACATCCCGCGATTTACATCCTCCACCAATCCTGAGGGCACGGGAGGTTGGGGCTCCTAATGTTGGAGTTCAACATTTTAGAAACAGACCGAAAGCTTACTAATGGTATACAGCGGAGAGACTCGTATAAGTTCAAAATCTTACTTATCGTATCAGTCCATAACGAGCCTATAAAAGCTAATATTAGAATTTTTAACATAGATAGATGAGACTATAAAAGCTAGCATAGATAGATAGAGTTTAATACAGGTAGAGTGTAGAGTCCATTAATAAAAATTGAACTTAGATTAATCATTGTTAAAATGAAAAGAATTAGCCGTTTAGATAGTTAGTCTTTACTACTTATAAATACTTTAACATTTTCTTGTTTAATCAATATGAGATATTCTAATACTTCTCCTCAAGTATAACTAGGACTAGACATCTAATTTTCACTTGAAATAAAGGTAGCGATAACCGAACCGAACTGAACTGTTAGGACTAGACATTTAGACAGACAACTGAAAAATTAATAATTTGAACTAAGCCTGCTCTGATATTGTATTAAAATTTTTAATATGAATAGAGTGTAGAGCTCATTAAAAAGAAACCATTATCAAACTAATCATTTTGTTAGTTGACCCTTACTACTTATACACGTTTTAACATTTTTATATTTAGTCAATATAAAAGACTCTAATAGTTATAATAAATAAAAATTAATTTACATAAATTTATGGTAATTATTGCTAACACAAGTTCAAACTTTGGGATTGGTCACTTGCCATCTAGTTTAACTAGAATCGAACTTTGATTTGGCAGGTACATTAAATTTGACAATATGACAATTTTGATTTGGTAAATATACAAAATTTGACAAAATGGCAATAAACACGAAGATGAAAAGATAACAAAATCAAACACATGGAGGTTTGCTACATTTGTTGCAAGTACAGAAAATTTGTTGACTATTTTAAAAATGCTGTGAATATGTGTGGTACGCTGACGCATGTATTAACAAATGTCTTTTTAATACAAATTTAAATGTCTGTAGCACCGTTCATGATTGTCCCCTTTAGCCCGATTCACTTAGATGGGACGATTTGAACAAGGAAACGAAGGGACTTCGTAAAGAGGGCCTTAATATTGAAAGTCATAACTTTTGAGTCTTCAGATTGAGTTTTCGGGAAGAATTTAGAATTCACTTATAAATTTTGTTATTAACACGGAGGAGCTCGCTATTAGAGTTTACTTGTCATTCAATATAGAGTTTATCTATGCCTCAAATTAATATGTCATTATATACAATATTTTAATTTTGATTGTTAAAATTCAAACAATCTATGCATGGACAACATATTTCATATTGCAAACTCTTTTACAAATTTTATGAAAATCTTCACCCTTACGTATTGGTTGGACCATTTCTAATGAGTTATCCAACTTTTACTTATATAGTTATGCAATTATTAGAATATAAATGATTGGAGGTTGATTGCAATATGAATAACATTTGAATTAAAAGTTGAAACATTAAAAATAAAGTAAGGTATAGAAAAGGGTAAGATAATATGGTCAATATCCTTACGGGACAAGCCATATCACCTACAACTTCTAGTACTTTAGAATGCATAAGATAAAATAAAAATACATGGAAGCATTATGTAGGAGTATAAGACGAAGGTTTGTAATCAATAGAGCCAACATACTTATATCTATATGATAAGTCATATGTTGAATGCTATTAGGGATGACAATGGATTGGTCCATGGACCCACACTCAGGTATTTTTAATTGGGCTTCGACCTAAACTTAGGCTGCTTAAGTCCAAATCAGCTTGAGGCTCTATTTTTTTAAACAAAATAACATCGTTTTATTTAGAAGAGTTAGGTCTCGGGTCGGTCTAGGCCTAATTTAAAAAAAGACGTTATTTTATACTTTTAATTTTAAAAATTATTTTAAAAAAATTGATGAGATTAGCCCATAGGCCAACCCATTACCATCCCTAAATGCTATATTAGGTTTAAAATTTTTAAATTGCTTAAAACTATGGTCCATCATTCATATAAATAGTCTTGATTTTATTAGAGATGAAGTTTTTTGCTAATGCATTCTTTTTGTTAGTTTTAGAGAAAAGTCTTCTTAATATGAATCAATTAGTTGATCACCAATATCTCATGTATTTTTATTAAAGATATTTACAAACTGTTTAATCCAAATGAAACTAAATTATATTCAGTAATGTATGAAGGATATGTTATTCCCTATTATATGGTCTAAAGTTATCTCCAAAAGCTGAACCAAACACACTCTTAGATATTGTAAAAATAAATATTTATGAACATTTTATAATTAGGATTAATTACCAATAAAAACCCAAACTTTTGTCAATTTTTAATTATGGCATAAACTTTAAAAAGTAGCAATAAAATGCCCAAACTTTCAATTTTTTTCAATTCTAGTCCAAACTTTAATAACTGACAATAAAATGCTTAAACTTTCAATTTTTTTAATTCTAGCCCAGCGTTATTTGTTATTCTCATGATGCCCTTAGTATTCGCAATATCTCATGATATGTTTCAATTTCTACTAGCCTTATCTCTCGCGAATAATTATTTCTCTATTCTTTTGATTATCCCCGAATTTCACTTTGACTTATTCTAAGGCCTATTCATTCATACCAATGTCTCCACACATTGCAATTTATTTGCAAACACAATTTCTTGTGTTGGCGATATATTCACTAAAATATACTTTATGGTTCTTAAACTCATTCACACAGCTTATAATATCGACCGACATTCACCTCACATTAGCAAAAGGTCTCCTCGAATTCTAAAATCCACTTATATCAACACCAGGTATCCACTCTCAATTTCCTTGGATGGATCTCCACTATGTATACAACTCCAGTATTCGCTTTTGACTCACTATTTATTCATTTCCTATTTGTTCCTTCATTGATCATAAATTGTATCACTCATCTCACTGACCTATCTCAATAATTTCTTGGTATTAACCTCGATATTGCCTATCTATATCCTTATCAATTAATCATTTTCCCCAATTACTAGTCAGTCACTCTTTAAATCTCAAGAACAGTATTTCCAATTCACATCACATCCACCATGATCAAACCAAATCATTCTCAATACTAACACTCTATGAGGCATTCAGCAATTTTCATATACCTTAATAATCTGATAGATACCAAGTCCTTACTCTTTACCACATTTTCAGTTGCTCTCACTGATTACAAATGTTACATATAGCTTTCAACTTATTCCAGATAATATGTCTCTCCTTGTCTCTACCCATAAATTGGGGTTTATCAAATAATCACGGAAACCACAATATTGAGCCCTGCACTTTCTTTCTCACATATTTGAACTACCAGTACATTTACTTTTCTCTTTTGATTATCACTTTCCTTTTTATTATCTATATGTGTATCCTTGATCCATTTAAAAATTTTTAGAAGTAAAATCCTCAAGGACTTGAATCTCAATATCGCTGACATACTATTACGCTCAATCATAACTTTTATCGAATTTTCAGATTCAAGTCTAACCTTTCACATTCATCAAACAATTATTTTCCCTTAACCGGGCTTATACACTTTAATCATCTCATTTCCTTTAATCTCGAACAATATCTTCGCTTCTCTTTCACATTCGCAAGTAAGACATTACGATACAATGTCAATGTCATAGTCCATAATACACACACAAACACAAATGTATCTACCCTATCGAACCATATACTTTTTCTTATTTTCACTTCAGAATCATGAATACCCATGTAACTGTCATTCATCTTATGTCCTAAATTTGGCTTCTCCATATCACAGAAAATGTCACTTTCTTTCAACTCTATTTACACACTTTAGGTTTCACTCTCAATTTCATATCGTTACTTTCTTTAATTACTCATACCAATATATCACATTCCCATCACATCCGAGGGATATTACCACGGTACAATAAGCATATAATTTTCCATTATTCTTTTCCCATTTCTCATTGCCCATAAACTTTCAATGGTTCACATTCTGGGCTATCATCAC
>JAOTAY010058845.1:0-18751 GCA_025629805.1 Erythroxylum baracoense | reverse complement strand
GAGCATGAGGTGTGGTAATTTACCACACCTAGACCCGTTCTCTGGTCCGACCCGTTCTCTGGAAACGGGATGTTACATTAACTACTTAAAAAGAACTATAACTCCTTAATTTCTAGCTGACAGATCTTTGAGCCATGTCTAGTCCGAAAAGGTCTTCTAGAAGATCTTAGAAATCTAGGTCTCTAGTCTTGCACCTAAAATACCATGTTATAATTTTGGATGAGTTTTGCGTACTCAATGAGCAAACCATCATTAATGATCTTGCTTCAGAAACAAAACATAAATATCATATAACCAACAATCACAATAAGACATAAACAATGTAATACACATCACATACATTCTTTCAAAACTTGTACATCCCAATCAGACACATTATTATGACATATCACTTTCACATCATAACTTTAGAAAAGATTTCAGAAGCATATATTTCTTAATCATAAATGTTCAAATACAAATGCATATGAGACTCCAAATTTTTTATTATTAGTTGTGACCGAGTGCCTTTCAAATACAGAAACAGATACTAGCCCATTGGGCTCAGTTAGAATAGAAATCACAGAGCATAGCTCTACGTCTAGAATGCTGAGCTTATGGCTCTTTCAAACTGACTACTCTGATCACAATGCCTTTATCTGAGCATGCATTTTATGAAATGCAACAAATAACAGAATATGCCATGAATAGCATTCACTTTTGATGTACAGACAGAATCTTATATTCATCGAACCTCAGTCCGGCATTCAACTTTTGTTGAGCATTTAGAATTCAATGGCAAACATATATCATTCAAATCTCAGATGCAGATATAATACTTCCAATACATTCCTGAGTATTAAACTCCTCTGACTATTAAAGTCTAGAATTCATATTCAGCTCACAAGAGTTCAATAATTGAAAGTTAAATAGAATATATCAAACAATCTTAGGAAGATCATCTAAGTTGACTCATAAAAGTTGCCTTTTGTTTATTGCCTTGAATTCCTGGCAATGTTTGGAATCGGTCACTCGACTTGCTCCTCTATATGCAACTTATATACAATTATATGTCACTTATGTGCATTTTCATAAAAGTAATCAGTCATAAATACATTTATGAATGTATCATGTATCATGCATGTTCAATTGCAATTTCTCAGGTATGTTTCTTTAATACTCTTTATAAGAAATCTCAACACCTTCAAAACATTCTTTAATCTCTAATACTCTTTTCTCACTTTAATCCCTTCATTCAACATCAATTAAATTCATTTAAGAGCTCATTTAAACCTACATGCCTCATACGGTATCATCCTTACTTGAATTAGGTTGAAAAACATCCCAAAACTCACCTTTTGATAAAGCCTTTCGGGCTTTCTTTCTTTTTCAATAGAGTCACGATCATACTAATGCACGATCGTGACTTCCCTCGTCCTTCAGCAGAGTCGGGATCATGCTAGTGCATGATCATGACCTGCTGTGTTTTCTTCCTTCTTTCCTGCCAGTTTGACTTAGAAACAGAAGTTTTCAGACAACACTTTCTTCTAATCAAACATTACTCTATGTCTTAAGTTTCTAATGACATTAATTTCATACATTTTGGTTCAATATCGTGCAAGTTATAAAAAAAATACTCCATATTGTTCCCCATACCTTAGCAGAACACAACTCTCAACTTCTAGCCAAATTTCAAGACTCTTAAAGAAAGATTTCAAATTTGATTCCTTCATAAGAAAATGTAGCCCTAGGAATCTAATTTACTCTAAAACAAAATTCATCTAATTAGGGTATTCACAAATCAAGTTATGGCCAAAATACAGGTGTATGTTCAGTAAAATGCTGCATATAACATACTCCAGCACAATTCATTATCAATGTTCTATTACTTCGGTATCATTTCTCTATAATCTCAAGTTGATGGTTCAATAAAACCTAGATTTTTTATTCCAAATTCTCTAGTTATAAATCAAAATTTCATAATCACAATTCAAAATAGAACCTAATTCATGCCTTAATATATATCAATTTCAGTATTTTCCCTACTCTTCATTTAACTCCAATCATCACAATTCTACACCCTGTTAATCAAATCATGAATTTGCTTCTTCCTTCACCACAAAAATATGCATCAAAACCATTCACGAATGCATCAATCCACAAGCATGAAAATATACACCATTCATGCATGCATTCATTAACAAACCTTAA
Source organism: Erythroxylum baracoense (assembly GCA_025629805.1). Classification (NCBI taxonomy): domain Eukaryota; kingdom Viridiplantae; phylum Streptophyta; class Magnoliopsida; order Malpighiales; family Erythroxylaceae; genus Erythroxylum; species Erythroxylum baracoense. The sequence continues at coordinate 16,561 of JAOTAY010058845.1, read as the reverse complement.
AACCTTAACAGAAATCACTTACACTATCCTAAAACTTACTTCGTTTATACTACACACTTTAGCAAAAATTCCAAAAATTAACAAGCTTTCAGTGGAGAGAGTCAAAGATAGAGACAGACAACTAAAAACCTCAAATGGGATGAATTGATACAGCTTTTTTTTTGTAAGGTGTAACATTGATAGATTAACCAAAAGCCAATATACATAAATAAGCAAGATGGTGTTTCAGTGATAGTAAAGCAAGAAGGAAGTTTAGATGTTTTTAGTGAAACCAAAGGAAGAGCTGCAGAAACATGTTTCCTAATGACTAAGTGTCTCTTTTAATGCTTGACACATGTCTCCAATGAATGTCTTCCACTTGTCCACTAGATAAGCTACCATTTGTCTCTTAGTTATAGGTCCACATATCACTCCATAATTTATCCATTTGTCAACTAATAATTTATCTCTTATTTCTATATGTTTCTTAGTCTAAAATACTCCAATTATTTGATAAATTTCCAAAATGTCTCCAAAAATAAAAATTAATTCTAATACACACCAATTTAATTTTTCAAGACAATTAATCCATAATTCACATTTTAATCACACAAAAATCACTTACACCTGAAAAATGTCAATGAATGCATGTACAATTATTTTTTTATGAGTGACAAAATTATTCACGTATATGTGTATGCTAAATGATGCATGAAATGCACTTCTAAATTCTCAATAAATTCTTATAAATAAAGCATCCTAAGGTTCTAACCCTTATAATAGGGTAATGGAATGTTACAACTGTAATAGGTTAACTGTTTATCTCCTAGACTTCCTTAATCATCATCATCTATGGCATACAGAAATCCTTAAGTCCCATAACATTAAACTACGGGATATCAGTCAAAAGACACATGTTAAGATCAGGGCTAGCCAAGTGAGTTTGAGTACAGTGCTGCCTTAGCAGGTAGAAGAGGACTTGACTAGTGAAGTGTTCGAGGAGGAAAAAGAAACTAAAGAATCGGGTTAGAAGAAAGTCCAGGATACAATCTTCGTAAACGACAAGGTAATTACAGATACACTTGCAGAGAACTCCAAGGTGATGAAGGAGATGGCCCGGACTCAACGACGTCAGAGCCGAGACATACGTCAGATCCATCACTATTTTCATGCTCAGAGCGTTCAATTGCTACCTCTAACACCATCCCTGCCTCTGTCACCATGAGACTTGGTCTAAACCCTTTCTTCCTTTTTCAATTTATTCTTCATTTTTATCTTTGTTTTACTTTAATTTATGTTTCTTCTTTCTTATGTGTTTTTCTATCCCCTTCTCACATTGAGGACAATGTGTTGTTTAAGTGTGGGGAGAGTTATGATTTTTTCTTTGAATATGAATTTTGTATATCGTATGATAGTGTTAGGTTGCATTTTGTGAATCGTGTCAATGTGTCAATGGCTTAGATAGATTGAAATTGATTTAATTTTGAACATAGTTTATTAGGTTTTGTAGAATCATTGGCTCACAAAATTAGTGAATTGGGGTATTTGGCTAAATATAAAACTTAATTAGAATTTTGTGCAAGTTTTCACCCTACAAATTGTCACATTCATTTATAATTTGAGACCCTTTAACTTAAGCAGCTTTACTAGTATTTTTCATAAAAACAAATAGCTTACGTAATAAGGTAGTAAAAAAAATTCATGTTGCTAAATAAAAAACTATTTTGCTGGCCTTCGGGTTATCAATAGAGCTAGTAGCTAGTTGAGAACGTAATATAGCTGAGTAACTGGATTAACATTCATCAAAAATGTGTGCCTCCATGTCAAAAGGCTATAATGACGTTTCAACCAAGCATTTAATAAAAATAACTTAGTCGAGTAACTAGATCGACATTCATCACAAACAGTTACCTCTAAGTAAAAGACTAGGTTCCTGTTTAAATAAATATATAAATTCTAATAAAAACCTACCAAACTTGTAATAGCTTGACTTTTCATAAAAACATACTTAGGAATAGTTACAGAGTTTATATGACCAAAGAATTATTAATGTGTCTGGGCAATTGAAAAGGATAAATAAATTAACACTTGGATCTGGATTAGGTTATATATTTAGTTTAAAGCCCCTAGACGCAGATCTTGCATGCTAATGATTTGATATATCTTGAAGGATTATATTTTAAATTAAATTTATGTCATAAAGTTGGAGCTATTGTCTCATTACTGCATTATGTGATGTGTGAATGTTGTTTTGTTTTCTTGAGGACAAACAAACATTTAAGTGTGGGGATGTTGATAAGTGTGAATTGCATCATGCCTTAGGGCTTACTTTGTTATGTATTTAAGTGTTAATTTAATCGTTTAGTATGTGTTTAGTCTAGAATTGTGTTAGTTTGTTAATTAATCGCGCTTAAGTGTTTTTCATGGGTTAGTCAAGTCTTTGAGCTTAATTATTATGTCTTTGAGGTACCATAATATGTTTGTTAGTGTTTGAGGGGGGTCAATATCAAAGAATGGAGAAAGTTTCAGAAACATTTGGGCCGAAACAACGCCCTACGATCGTGACATATGGGCCACGATCATGAAAGAAGCACTGGATAGAACCCACGATCATGGCCAATATGCCACAATCGTGACAAAAGCTCAAGACACTGCCCACGATTGTGGCCTGATTGTCACGATCGTGATAGAAACATTAGAGACAACCAGCCATAATCATGATAGAAGCTCAAGACATTGCCTATGATCGTTACAGAAGGCTTAGATGAAGGCCACGATTGGGGCCCTACGAGCAAACAAGAAAAAACGTCAAGTTTCGAGGGATTTTTTGGACCTTTTCGACCACAAAAAAACCGTAGGGCTACTTCAAACACAAAAAATATTTAGAGAAGAAGACAAAGGAGCAGAGGAGTTTTTTCATCAGCCTCCATTATGAAACTTTAAAGAAAGTTCATCGAGAGATTGAGAAAGAGAAGAAGGAAGAGAGATGTGGAGAAGAAGCTTATGCGAAGTAATTCCTAGAATAGAAGGTTTCCCACCGTTACTATCCCTGTCATCCATTCCAATCCTGTTTTCGGTTAATTTTCCATTTTATTATTGTATAGACTTGGGATACTTGTTGGTGATATGATTGTATTAATGTTGAGGGTTGTATGACTGTTGAGGATTCTAAACTCACCTTCGAGCTGTTTTATCTTTGATTTAATGAAATTTAATTGTTTATGTTTTTATCGGATTTATTATGATTTGATTTCTACACTTGCATAATTCAGTGATAAAATGAGAGGGTGAACCGATTGAAAAACATTAAATTGAGCTGACAAGAGTTAAATCAAATCTGTAAATTGTATGAAGAGAGATCTAGCATAGGTTCCCGATAGTTTTTAGATATATTGTTAATCGAGAGATTGCAATTCCCATAATCAGATTAGAATTTACAAATTAGGGTTAATGGTTATAACTCGAGAGAGAGTAATCAACCCTAAGACTGTCTAGAACCATTAATCCAATAAATCATAATCAATTAGGTCAGCATCAAAGATAGATAAAATTCCCTTTCTCTCAATTGGTAGTTCCTTAGGTTAATTCTTGTTTGGGTGTTACAATTGCTATTTTATTAATGTTTTCGTAATTGATTCTTGAAATTAAGTACATGATTGAAATAATTTCTTGCCTTAGTTTAGTTGCATTTTGAATTATTGTGAATTGTCTTTAGCCTTTGTTTTTAGTATTAGATTATCCCTCCTCATAGGATCAACACTTTAGGTAGTACACGAATAACCCATGTGCTTGCAGAATATCGAGGTTAATTGTTAAAATTTATACATATTGGAAAACCGCGATCAATATGATATAGTTATATAGCTTTCACTCCATGACTCATTTAGATTCTCTATAATCTAACAGTAGGCTTTGCTATCCTTGAGTTCATTATTTTTTGTAATGATGTAATAGTTTTATCTAAAGCAATATACCATTAAAGTTGCAAAGAAAAAAGGTCTAATAGGAAACAAAGGAGTTTAATCTCCAAATCAATTATTGAATGACAATCTTATGCTAAAATATCTAAGGTTTTATAGCCTTAAGAAACAAATTTTGATCAATAACTTTATTCTGTCAATAAAAACTCTCTTTGATGGGATTTCTAAAGACCAATTTTAGTTAAAAAATGCTAAACCAATTTGCCTTTTGAAATAGCACTCAGTCTATTTTATCTAATCACATTGCACATCATTATGGTATTGTGATTACATATGATCCAAGGAAGATTAGGGTGATACCTATATAAAGATCAATCAGAGTATATGGAACTATTTCTTTTTTACTAATGTAATGATACAATTCTTCTTTATTTATGATTCCATTTCATTTTTTATAGATCTATTTTCTAGATAAAATTAGAGGATATCCATTCTACTACTCTTCTCCTATAGTTTTTGACTTTAACAACATTCTTCACCCTCTCAATGTAGATGGTAGTGCGTGCATAAAAAAAAACCAAGGATCTAACTAGCTATATTTCAAATATTGAGGTAACTAATCTAAACTTTGAAGGAAATTTCTAGTTTGGAGAAATAAGTAGCAACATCCATTGTTCTTGAGAAAGTTAATCACACAATGTTTAATTCCATCTAACGTTTTATACTCCAAACAATAAGGTTGAACATAAAAACCTTCAATTTTTTGAACACTCTCTAATCATTGTAACTCGAGTTTTAGAAGGAAAGCCAATTCTCCATTCATATTTATTAATTATTAGGATAATGATCTTAATTTTCATGATGCTATTACAAAAGATATTGATATATTTATATATAGTTCCCCTCTATACATTTTTAATAAGAAGCTCAAATACATCAATAAGGAACTCAAATTACTCAAGAAGTCTAGTTATGCTAACATAAGTGAGCATATCGTAGGGTTTAGAGAGTAACTTGAAGAATACAACATCTCTTATAAATCTTACAACAAGGTACTTTAAAAATCTTACAAAGAGATATAAATAAATATGCTAGAGTTTTGTGAAGTTTAAATTTTTATTCTGAAGCACAAATCAAAGGTATAATGGCTACAAGATGAAAGCAAAAGTACTTCCTATTTTCATAGGTCTCTAGTTACTAAAAAAAACCTTAATGTAATTTCCTCCTTACAAATACATGATGGAATAATGGTATCATCACAATATGAGCTACTTGCTACTACTTTCCATTATTTCTTTGATGTTTTCTAAATAGTTAATCAGATAAGTTCCTCAAAGTCTTTACTGAATTCATTTATTATTGAGAATATCTTAAATGAGTGTGCAACTTACTTGGAAGTTTCATTACCTCAGTAGATGTTGAAAATGTTATGTGATATTTAAAAGCAAACAATATACCTAGTCTTGATGGCCTTAACAAAGTGTTTTTTCATAAGCCTTAACGATATGGTTGCATATATAGTTCTAAGTTTCCTTAATCGAGGTTACTTGTTAAGAAAATTTAAGGCTACCTTTATTAGCCTTATTTATAAATTCTCTAACCTCACATTGAGTGCTTTTAAGCCTATATTATATGCCAATTTCACCTAAAAGATGATATCTACACTCTTTTTTATAAGATCAAAAAATGGTTTCAAATCATAAATCATTAAAACATAGGCAGCTGATATTTAAGGGAGATGAAGTTAGTTTAGGAAATTTTCAAGAACTACATACAAAAGAAGTCTCCTAAAAATTTTGTAACTAAAATGGGCATTATAAAGGCCTTCATTATTTGTTTAAGACTCAAATTCGAATAATAAACTGAAAGTAAACTAAATCAAATAAACTAGCAACAAACAAATAATGTAACAATAGAAATCTGTCAAAAGATTAACCAAGTTATGAGAGAGGGGATTTTACCTATCATTAATGCTAATCTAGCCATTTATGTGTTTATAGGATGTCAGTTCTAGAAGATAGTAGGGTTGACTACTCTCTCTCTCGTTATAACCATTCCCTAAATTGTAAACCCTAATCAAATTATGGACTTGTAATCTCTCAATTCACAAATTACCTACAATTTTAATTAGTTCTAAAGCTTTCTAATAAATAATCAGGTCTTGCACGGGATCTCTCTCTATGAAATTATCGAGTCAATTAGATCACCTAATTCTCGTTAATCTGATTTAATCATTTTTATTTGGCTCACCCTCTTAGTTTGTTATCAAAACATGAAAATACATTAATCAATCACAACACCCAATTCAAATAAACAAAATTCAACTAGATTAACAATAAATATGAGTAAAATCCTGAAGGAAAAGTTAGAACATCGTTAACAACTACAAATCCATAACCATACAACGCATCTCTAGCTTACACATTAAATGAATAAAAAAGTAAATGAGGAGGAAATGAAACTTAGGTACGATGATTCAGGAAAGCAGCGACATTAGAAGATCACTTAAACTGAGAAACTTAGGTATCAGAACCCTCCTTTTCTTCCTCTTCTTCTTTTCTCTCTCTCTTCTTTCTCTCTCTATTTAGGGTTTCCCAATATAATCTGAATGTAGAACCCTCTCTAGGGTTACCTTATAATACTTTTATAATCTTTTCTAGTTAAGGTAACCCTAGTGTCTTTCAAGTATGAAATGTTCCCTGAAAACTTAAACTTGGAAGCAACCCCACTTTTGTTTATGTACAGGCCACGATAATGGCCCTTAGTGCATGATCATAGCCAATTTGTCTGCTCTCTATCATGATCGTGGTAGAGTTCCCACGATTGTGGCCCTGTACTTGAGCTTCTGCCACGATCATGGGCGTATGTTGATGCTTCTGTTACGATCGTGGTCTCTTTGCCATGATCGTGGTATTGTGTTTTGGTTCAAGTCTCCTCTGAAACTCCTCTAAATGCCCTGAAGCACTAACCAAGTCATCATGGTACCTCATATATATATATAATTAAAGCTCAAATACATGTTCTCCCCTAAAAAGCACTTAAAACACAAATATTTTTGAACTAACAAATTTTTAACCTAAACACACACTAAACAATCAAATTAACCACTAAACACATACTAAACTACCTACAAAAATACAATGCAATCTACACCTATCAAAAGTGCCTTGGTACACTAACTATGTGAATTATCTTACTTATGGCATTTTAAGAGCTAATATGACTTTTCAGAAAAGGAAAAGATTCCTTCACCTAATTAGGTACTACTTTTGGGGTCATCCATACCTCTACCGGACTTGCAAGGATGAAATTATTCTGAAGTGAGTTCCAGAGGAAGAGTGTCTTAACCTTTGGTCATGAACTCCACTATGGAGGCCATTTTGGAGGGCAAAAAACTACTTCTAAGGTTCTTCAAATTGGTTTGTATTGGCCCAGTTTGTTTAAGGATGCTCATTTCTTTTTTCTTAAAATGTAATAAATGTCAACAAACTGGAAATATAAGTAGAAGAAATGAAATGCCCCTAACTAACCAAATGACTGTTGAATTATTCGATGTTTAGGGTATTAATTTTATGGGCACCTTCCCTAAATCTTTCGAATTTGAATATATACTTATTGCAGTCGATTACTTTTCTAAATGGGTTAAAACAATACCCACTTGAGCTAATGATGTTGGTTTTGTTATTAAATTTGTTAAGGAACAAATTTTTAATAGGTTAGGAATTCTACGAGCAATTATTAGCGATAAAGGAAGCCATTTTTGCAATAAGTTTTTTTGAAAAGCTTATGAAGAAATATGCAATCACCCACAAGGTAGCGACCCTATACCATCCACAAACATCCGACCATGTGGAAACAAGTAACAAACAAATTATAGGAATTTTAAAGATTGTGCCCCCATCAAGGAACGCTAGGTCAATAATGTTAAATGATGCACTATAGGCATATCCAACAACTTTCAAAATTGTCTTAGGAAGAGCCCTTATAAGCTAGCTTTTGGGAAGGCTTGTCATTTTCCTATAGAGTTTGAGCATAGGGCACTGTGGGCAATCAAGACAATGAACATAAACCTAGATGATGGAGGAAGGAATTGTTTACTTCAAATCTCTGAATTAGATGAGCTTCAGAATGAGGCTTATGAGAATTCAAGAATCTACAAGGAACAGACAAAATGCCTTCATAATAAGAGACTTTTCGGTAGGTCTTTAATACCTAGAATGAAATTTCTATTATATAATTCTCATTTGCATTTGTTTCTAGGAAAATTGAAATCAAGATGGAACGGGCCATTCGAAGTAATAAAGGTTTTTCCATATGGAGTCGTGGGATTGGAAAATCTGAGAACAAAGGAATTCTCTAAAGTAAATGGACACCGAGTGAAACCATATTGGGAAGGAGAAATTAAGAAGAAAACGGAAGAATCAATCACTTGGAGCGATGCACCTAGAACATGACTATTGAGGCATCTAGCTATAAGATATTAAAGAATCGGTAAATGGGAGGCAACCTATATAATTTCTTTTCAATTATTTGTTATTCCTTTTTTGTGACTCTCTACTTAAGTTGTTTGTTCTTAATTTTTTTAAGAAATATCACCAGAAGTCATGCCTGGGCTCACATGCGTGACTTTAAATTAAAAATTATGTTATGCCTATGCAATATAGCTCACGAGTGTGACCGTAAAAGTCACACACGTGAGACAATACTCATGGGAGAGTGTGATTGTAAAACTCACACACGTGAGACATTAGTCACGGGCATGACTCATGTAGTCACGAGTATGACTCATACGCATGACTCTTTAAATAGGTCACCAGGCCCTAATTTTCATTTCAATGTTTTATTTATTTTGTCTTCCTCACAATCGTCTCCAACCCAAGCAATGCCAATCCTCCATCAACCTCGCTGTACTAACCTTGCCACACGAACCTCATAACTCCTCCTCGTAGCACAACCCAGCACCACCGACACTTCCCACCATAAGCACCACTAAACAAGTAGTAGCACACCGATATAATACCACCCACACAAACAACTATGGGTCTAAGGATGAGACACCCACGAGCTTCATATTCTCAACCACTCAACGACTAGATATCAAATTTAGGTATCCTGTGGTTACATTTTCAAACCAGAGAGCATAACCAATGGTAAAAAATTCTTAAGGACTGTCAAATTATTCATAATAGATTTGTAGATTCTATAGCAATTCTTGAATTAGGAATAGTTAATAGAGTTTATGAATTGTTACGAAATATAGGATGGGATAAATTTTTTGAATTTAAGAAAAATTCATACGTGGAATTGACCTTAGAGTTTTTGACTACTTTAGAAGTAGCCAATGAAATAACTGCTAAGGATACCATGGGTAGTCTAAAATTTCAACTGATGAATACACATCATGTAATTACTTTGGATTTGCCAAATGTTATTTTTTGATTTCCAAATAATGACTTATGTGGTTATCATAAGGATTTTAGGGCTAGAAAATTTTAGACCTAAGTAACAAATTTCAGAAAAATATTTTCTCAAAATCAGTCTAAATCATTTGCCTTAATGGACCTTGCCCTTCGCTATATCCATAGATTTTTAACTTTTACATTATTTTATAGAGGAGATAGAAATAGGTAGGTTTATAAAGATGAATTATTTGTTTTGTGGACTATGGTGCATGTTAAGCCTTTTAATGTAGGGATTTGGTCTTGTGCACATTTAATTGATGTGGCTAAGGTAAGTGTAGGAAAAATAGTAGTTAGAGCATTTGTGACTGAAATTGTGGAACATCTCGGCTTTCTGACTTAGAGAATGCCTATACAACTAGTTTTAGGTAACTCGAGTCTCGACTTCAACTCCTTAGTGTCTATAAAAGTTGTCAAGTGGCAAAGTGATTGATATGTTCTTATTGATGATGACATAAAGGAATTTTCAAGTAGCAAGCGAGCTCAAGTTGCGGAAGTTAAAGTTAATCAAGAAGATGATGCTCCACCACCCGGAGCAAGACATTAGAATGCTCCAATTGCTTTTGAGGATTATCAATCACTGGTAACTCAATTCAATGCATTCTACGCCCAATTCACTGAGCATGTAAACCAATATAAAGAATTTGAAAGAAAATCAAATGAGAGGATACATAACATTAAGGCTATTGTGGTAGAGATTAGGAATTTATGGCCAATTTGAATGCTTGCTTTAGAGAGCTGCCACCCCCACCTTAGTATTGTATTTCTATCCTTTTCCCTTTTATTGCTTATTAGTTTAATTTCTTGTAGCTTTAATTTTTTGTCGTTGTGTGAATTGTTTTTCATCTTAGGTCCCTATTCTATTTTCTTATCACATTAAGGACAATGTGATATTTAAGTTTGGGGGTAGTATTTTAATTATTTTAAAAAATATGTCTATTGTGATTTTTTTCCCATTTAGTAGTTAGAGATCTATGATCATAAAGTAAACTTAATCGGGATTAGAAATTTATAACATGAGTGAATAAGTATACTTACATGCTTATGCTGATTAACTTGAATTTTGATTTAAAGGACATTAACTTGTTGTGATGGAAGAATGACAATTTCTTTGGTGAGATTTTAAACTTCTTTGAAATATTAAACACCAAATTCTAGTATTCTTTGTTGAGAGTGTTCTTTCATGATTAAGGAACTTTAGAACTTGCTTGCTAATCTTGTTAATTAAAAGGAAAAGAATTGAGTGTTTTATGCTTCACTAATTTGTATTATTTTAAATTCTCAATTAGTTATATGGTTTTAATCTTTAATTTTCCTTTTTCTTACACTTATTTGGACCCCATTACAATGAAGATAAAGACCTTCAGATTGATGTTTGTGATTGATATGAGTGGTAGAGATTGGATTAGTAAGCAAGCCTATGATAAAAGCCTTACATGAAATGAATGATGAGTAAATATATCCTACCCTTAAATGCTTGAGAGGATGGAGAGTGGATTGAGTGTCTATCACACTTATTAATAGTTCTTTGAAATGAAGTACTTGTTAATTTTGCCTAAATATGTGGAGATTAGCTTATTCATGGACTATTATAAGTTTCAAGTTCTCAGGTTGTGTCTATTGAAATGATTGTTGATTTCTTTGACTATTATTTGGAAAAATGTTATTTTACTTGTTGTTCTTTGTATAGTTTAGTTTTCTTAATTTTTCTTAGGGAGAACCATAGTTTAATTGTGGGGGACTTGTTGTGGCTAATTTTTATTGATTTTGCAAGCCTTTATATTTTGATTTTGGTTACAAATTCATGTGTTTTAATCCAAAGTTGAATGAATTGAGGATGTGTGGCTTATTTTGATAATGTTGCTGAAAAAACATAAAAGAAAATTACATGAAAGAGGCATGATTAAAGAGTCATGCCTATGACAAGTTTTTCCACACCTGTGATAAACCTTGTTATGGGTATGACAAGGTCTCTCACGTTGGTAACAAATTTGTCACACCTATGAATATTCTCTTGCACTAAATTTAATGTCAAGTGTCATGCATGTAGGTTGATAGCGAATGAAATCAAAAACAAAACCTAAAGTGTCTCTATAAATAGAAAAGTTTATAAAGAGAAAAAAAGGCCAGAATGAGGCAAAACATAAGCTAGAGATAGAAAAACCAGAGAGTGGTCGGCTGGAGAGAAAGAAGAGAAAATAGTAGAGAGAGAAGGTAGAGCTAAAGCTACTATAAGCATCCATTCTTCTAGCGACAGTGATCAGAGGTAGTAGGTGAGAGTTGATGCTAGAGTGCTTGATATTGGTAGAAGACCCACCGCTAACTTCCTCATCCAACAGTCCATTTGTTTTCTCATTTTATTTTATCTTTGCTACATTATTGAACTTGTTTTTTGAACCCATCTCCTCTGTTAGTGCTTTGACAGTCCATTTTGGTTTATTTACTCTATCTATGGGATTGAAGTACATGAAGATGATGAACTATGTTTATTCCAAGATGGGATGATTACTTTTTCTTAAGAATTAGTGTAACTAATTTAGTCAATTATGCGTAATGAAGGATATGTTTTATTGTCTTATTATTTGCTATAGTTTTTAATATTATTGGATGTAATAGTTAGCTAACCTTTGCATCATTTTGATAATAAACAAAGAATCAAGAGAAGAAGTTTAATATTAGAACAAGAAACTATAGATGCTTAAGTTATGAATTTGAAATATATTAACTTAAATAGGTAATTATTAGTTGGGTTTTCATAATTGATTTAGATAATAGACTTGTCGAATACAAAAGTTAGATTTATTTACTATTTGAATTGATTTTATAACCCAATTGGTAATTTTAGCAAGGCAATTATCTAATTAATTCCCCTTAGTTATGTATAGGAGATTAAATCAGTGAAGTTAATTTCTCAATAGTTTCCTACCCCAATTAATTAAATCGTTCTTTGCTTCCAGTTAAATTGGTTTACGTTTCAGTTTAATTGCTTTATTTTCTTTAAAACCTTTTACTCAACAAATAGGGTCAGGGTGTTAAGGATTGCATTTATTTTTATTTTCAAGGTTAATTTAAGTGGATCAATTTCATATTTATGAGAGACTACCCTTAGTATTCAACAACAATTACCTCGTATACTTGCAGGTAGGATAGCCTAGGTTTTTAAAACTTATTTTAAAGGGTAAAAGAAACTGATTTAAAAGGCATATAATTAAGTACATAGGCTGTAGTCAGTAATGCATGTCGCCAATAGGAAATAGACAAATTTGCTGGCACCATCATTGACTTAACCATATCAAGTAAAGTGTGATTCCTTTTTTTCTGATACAACATTTTGTTGTGGAGTTTGTGGAATCGTTAATTGCCTGATAATTCCTTTTCTTTCATATAACCTTTAAAATTGATCAGATAGTACTAGCGGCCTCAGTCAGTTCTTAAACTTTCAATTTTTCTATCTAATTGATTCTCAACCTCATCAATATATTTCCTAAAGCAATCCAATGCTTCAAATTTGTGGGAGATTAAATAAACAGGACCAAAGCGTATATAATCATCTATAAATGTCATAAAATAAGAATTACCATGCCTTTCCATCACATTTAATGGTCCAAAAATGTTAGAATGGATTAATTGTAAAGGAAAATTTTCCCTTCAAGCCTTTGTAAAAGGTTTTCTAGTTAACTTTCATGCTGAATAATGTTCATTCGTAGGCAAGACTATTTCAGTGAGTGGGCCTAGAAGACCTTCTCTAGCTAACCTTTTCATTTTGTCTTGCCCATTATGGCACAATCTATTGTGCTATTTTTGTGAATCATTATTTCTACTGTCAATATAAGTAAATAGTGAAAATGAATTATTATGAATATTGGAATTATTAATAATACCTAAAACCATAAAACTATTCATAACAAAACCAAATCCATAATAAATTGTTCCAAATAAAATATCCAAACAATTATTCTCAAGCATCATATGAAAACTAAGCTTAAACAAAGTAAGAACAGAAAGTAAATTTTTTTGAATATCCAAAGCATAAAGTACGTCGTGGAGATGCAATGGGCAACCATTTCGCATATCTAGCTTATAAGAGTTGATTCCATTCACATCAACACTAGAATCATTCCCTATATATCCTTTAAAGCTACTAACTGGAATTCGACGATAATCAAAGAACCCTACACATTCCCTCGTGATGTGATCAATTGCACCTAAGTCTACAATCCATGCATAGAGAGATTTAGGAACTAACACAGTAGTAGCTATATAACAACTAACACGAGGAATATAGCAAAATGCCTCATTTGACCATAATTATAGCAGCTTATCTTGCTTTTGTCCTTTTTGCTAGCTCGTTTTCCCCTCTTGTGTTTGACTTTCTTATTAGGCCTAGATTCATCATTTCCTTTGGAAGCACCTCTAGTCCTTTTTTTTTAGGCTTGAATGCCTTATGAGAACTAGACTCAGCAACTAACACATTTGTAGGTTTGGCAGCCCCTATGCCCTCTTTCTATAACTCCAAATGACATACAATAGCCTCAAAGGTTTTTATGCTGCCATTATATGTCAGATTGACCTTTATATGCTCCCAATTATCAAGAAGTGATCAAATCATTACCTAGATTTGTTTCTCATCGGAAAGATTGCTTCCAGCTACTTTTAGTTCATGTTTCATGCCATACATGACTCTCAAATGCTTTTTCATTAAATGATTAAGATCTTTTTGTACCTATCAAATTTGAGATTCAAACCACGGATTTGATTCAAAGGAGTCTTTCCAATTTTCATATTCAAAGTCGTCTATAATGCATTTGCAGCGGGGTGCTTCTTATAGTCGCACATGAGATCATTCTCTATAATGTTCAGCAACGTAATGTGAGTGGTATTACTTTTCTTTTTCCAACTATCATAAGCCTCATGATCTTGGCATTGTTGAGCAATAGTACCCAATTCGTGTTGAGCCATCATAGATGTTAAGGCCTCTAGGACCTCTTTCTCCTCAAGCACATACTGAATTTTACGGTTCCATATATCAAAATTGTCACCATTAAACTTTTCAACTTCATTAAGATTATCTATAATTTGTTTGGAATCCAACTAATATATAAAAGCAGTGCAACATTTGAATAAATCTCGATTAGCTCCATATATAAATCAATTTTGTAACAACAATCATATTAAATAATTATATTGAAATATAAATAAGTAAAGGAGACTTTGATACTCGTAGAATCAAGTTACATCATAAAGTTTCCATCATATGATTATTTAAATAATTTTGCCTAAAAATATCATACATTGAGAAATAAATTTTCCTCAAGTCAATATAATGCCATTTATATGTAAATCATATTTGGCATACTAGCATGTTTCAAATTTTTATAACATTCAATTACAAACATGCCTTAAACAAAATTGTTAAAACTAAGTAATTTTGAAAAATGTCAAAATAATCACATATGATCAATTCCAGTAAAAATAATATCAAGAAAATGGTCAAAAATAGCAAGAATATTTTTTTAAAATTTACGAAAATTTTCATATATATATATTGACATTTATTTCAATTTTCATGCAAATAGAAAATAAATAAATAAGTAGAATATGACATTTAAAACTCCCACTAACTTTCCACTGGTTTGTTATGTTCAAGATATTATTTTCTTTGAACAGTAATGTAATAAAAAATAAATTAAAATTGAGCATGACATAGTAATAAAACTTGTCATTTTCATTCTTAAGAAATATATGGGGTCTGCTCTTTATCAAACATCCAAGACATAGAACATTTGACTCCTGTAACATATTTCTTATCACATATCATCATGTGGGGTCTATGGTAATTATGAGTTTTACCAAAACTCTTTAAACATTGAAACAATCGTATTTTTTTTAACCAAAACTCTGATTTGTGCACCTAATATACTATTAGAATTGTATCAAAATCTAGTTTCCAATGGCATCCATATCAATGGGTTATTTCACATTATATTATGCGAATAATGTCACAAATCAGTATGTTACATATTTATGTGGTATGTTAATTGTTTTCTTGTGATAAGATCAATCATATTCGATAGATATAAAATTCACATAATCATATCACAAATAACTAATAACATACATGATGTTATGTTATCATGTGCATCATCATACATATGTGAAATATTTTAATAGTAAGACATTAAAGTTTTATGCTTCAAGATTTTCTATTAAAATGAGACCATGCACAACATATCTAGATTCACAGAGGAACATGAAAGGAATCATGACCAGGCTCTGATACTAATGAAGGTTCATAAAGAAACTTACTATAAACAGTAAAAGCAACAAAAGGAGGATTCTTTTACGATGTTCCTGACTCACGGTATATTGAATCTATGAGAGGTTCAACTTAATTCCATCGATTCAAGTATCCTTGCTCAATCAACAATGAGGGATGGTGATTCTCCAATAACTATCCACTCAATTTTTAGACTCTAACCTTTTAATCAATCACTATCTTTTTAGTTATTTTATCAAATACATTCTATAAGTACTTATAAAGTGAAAACTAATCAAGCGGTTAATAGATAGGGATGATTAAGATAACACATTTTATCATGTAGTAACTAACAACAATTACCTCATCCCAAGACTTGAATTTGAATATCGGTTATTGTCATGGGTGGATAACCATCAATCGTATATGCCAACAGAAAGGAATTGGTAAATTTTTTAACTTATTGTATAGGAGAAATTATTTATGTTTTGAGATATCCAACATTTTAATACAGTAGAATTGTAAGAACAATGTAGCTACTATTGAGATTTTGTAATTTCATCTCAAACTTGTCCTCACGTATCTCCCCACCATCTATATATGCCTGAAGTTTAGGCACTGTCCCTTAATAACCTCCAAATAAAGCTATTGATTAGGGTAGAACCACCATTAGTTAATATTTATGAAAATGAAGCAATGTGAAGGTTTTGGATTTGTCTTAATCTTTTTTCTTATATTGTTAGCAACTAATATTAATGTAGAAGTACAAAAGTATGGTCCAAGCCTCAAGCCTAATGATGGGTGATAGTGTGTAAATCTAGCATGTTTTAGTTCCTAATTCTATGCTTATTTGGTGATTTATTGTGCTTATTTTACTTGGTTTTATATATTTTGGTTAGGGATTGCTAGATGTGATGAAAAGGAAGCATTTGAAGCATATTTGAAGA